>PVIC010010451.1:0-43381 GCA_004025085.1 Thryonomys swinderianus
CTCAAAAAAAAAAAAAAAAAAAAGGGGCCGGAGGGCTAGCTCAGTGGTTCCGGCGCCTGCCTTGTTTGATCCCCGGTAACCACATACAGTGCTGGGCGTGGAGACTCACGCCCACCAGTAATCAATATCACATACTGCAGTGCCGGGTGTGGTGGCTCACGCCTGTAACCCCAGCACTTGGGAGGCAGAGACAGGAGGATTGCTGAGTTCAAGGCTTGCCTGGGCTACAAAGGGCCAGCCTAAACTACAAAGGAAGACCCTGTCTCAAAAAAAAAAAAAAAATACAGAGAATGTCACTGTGAGGAGCGAGGAGAGGACTGTGAGCAGGGTCAGCGGCAGTGTGTCCTGTGCTGTAATAAATTCTGACTGTAAACACCCCTGTGTGCTGTGGTCACACCGTGCACTATTCACAGGGGCACTGGCTGCTCAGTGTGAGCGGCTTCCTCTCACAGTCCTTACCAACCTGCACTGGCGTTGTCACCATGGCAATTCACAAACGGGGAAACTGAGGTGCAAGTGACGACTCATCCAAGGCCCAGAGTTAGGGCAGCGCAGAGGGGAGGCTGTCTGAGCCTCCATTACCCGCTGGCTAAAGAGCGGGGAGAGAAGGGGGCAGGGGCAAATCTAGCCTGTCCTCCTCAGAGAGTGAGGCCAGGGCCCCTGTGCTCTCCGCAGGGAGGAGCCGGTGCTCTGGGGACTGTCACAGGTCCTCTGGGGCGAGACTCAGGCCAGGCTGCCATGCAGCACCACCTCCCCGTCCCTTCTCCTTTACAGCGCAGAAGTCAATATTGATATTTTACAACCCAGGATAAGCACATGTTTTCTTCTCCCCGGGAGGGTTATCTGGTCCAAAGGGTTAATCAGTGACCGCTTGGGGTGGGGGAGCCTGGGAGAAGAAAGCAGCTATTCAGCTCCAGTCTTCGGCCCGGCCTCTCCCCACCGGCCGCCTGTGGCCTGACCTCGCTCCGTCGGTGGGTAAGGACGGGGCCTGTGGGAATCTGAGCCTGGGTCCAGCAGGTGTGTCCCGAGGACCGTTCGGTGGGACGGACCGGAGGAGAGTGATCTGCAGTGGAGTTTGACCCGGGCACAGGCCGGCAGGGTCAGTCCACCTTGCCCGAGGCTGCTGTGGGCCCAGTCTGTGTGGGGGTTGGGGAGAAAGAAACAGGACATCACAGAGCATCAGGAATGGCCCTGTGGGATGCAGTGGCTTCCCTAGAGGGCCAGGACACCGGAGCCCAACATGTGGCCCTGTCCTGCCTCTCACCCACACTGTGACCTTGAACAGGTGGCTTAACGTCTCTAGGCCTCAGGTACCTCACCTTCCCTCAGGGTGACTTGGGGGCTGAGCAGGTTTCTGTTTACAGAAAGGAGAAAGACTAAAATTCAAGTGGACTGTGGCCTTCTCTGCCTCCTAGGGATAGAGTATAGCTCTCTCGTCTAGACAGAAAAAAGCAGAAAAACAGCAATGACATTAAAAAAAACCCCAAAAAACAGCAATAGATTGATAGGGTTTAGGAAACTGGGCTCCTGGTGAGACGGTGAGGCTGAGACCGAGCGCGAGTTGAAGCCGAGTCCGGTGCTGCACATTCCAATTATGGGAGGCTGAGGCAGGAGGACTGTAAATTCAAGCTTGGTCTGGGTGAGTGATAAGAAGAAAGAGGGAGGGGAGGAGGAGAAGAAAGAGAGAGAGGAGGAGGGGAAAAAAGAGGAGAAGAAGATGAGGGAGAAGCCGGGGATGTAGCTCAGTGGTACCACACTTGCCTGGAAAACCCAAGGTCCTGAGTTCAAAGAAAGAGGAGGAGGAGGGTGGGCTGGGGGAGAAAAAGAGAGAGGGAAGGAGAGAGGGGGAAAGAGAGAACTCTGCACAGTAGGGTGAAGGTACTGTGATGCTGTGAGAGCCTCCTGTGGCCGAAGGACCCAGAAATGGGTGAGAACGGCAGGGAGAGGTGCAGCACGAGGCAGAGCAGGGAGCCCTGGTGGACGAGAAGTTCCCCAGGCGCCACCTCCTGAGGAAGTGACTTGTGACCTGCGTTGGAGGCCGTTTTGCACTTTGCATCTTGGCCTGTCCCTGGCCTCTGTCACCCCTGTGCTCGACTGGTACGTCTAGGGAGGGAAGAAGTACACCAACATCGGTCGAAGAGGCAGTTCAGAAAGGGGCTGCAGGCACAGGGCTGGGGACCTCACGGGGTGGGGGGGGGGCGCCCTGAGTCAGGAGAGGCAAACGCCCTCCTCGGATTCCTCCCCAACACTGGGGCCTAGAAAGTGGATCCACAGAGCTGGGGAATGTGACACTTAATGCGGCCAAGGGGAAGAAAGCAGCTTTCAAACACAGACCACAATACGGACATCTGCTTGGATGGGCTGGAGTTGAGATTTAGGAAAACGTGTAGACATCCACTCTCCTGGGCACAGGGCTTTGATGACAAAGAGTATACACCTGCCTCTGCCTCTCAAAGAGTTCTCCCGAAGGAAATCAGGCTATGGGAGACATAACTGATTACCTTCCTGGGCCCTTTCTCCTTGTGAAAGAAGCCCTGTTTTAGCTGGCAGAAAAATACAAGTATTTTGCATCTGGTTTGCAACTAAGTGTATTTACATGACCAAGTTTTAGCCAACAACGGGTTGTGTTAGCCTGTCTGAAGCAGAAAATTTATAAATAATAGAAGTTTACTTCTTGGAGTTCTGGAAGCCAAAAAGTACAAGCTTCCTGCAGGCTCAGTGTTTGCTGAGGGCTGCTCTCTGCTTTGAAAGCAGAGCCTTCCTGAGAAGGTAGGAGGAGAGAAACAAAAGGAATTAGAGAACTCTCTTCAACTTCTTTTGTAAGTTGCTAACCTTATCTTCTTAGCCTGTTTTACGTTACTATTACAAAGTACTCAAGGCTATGTATTTTATAAGAAAAGGGACTTGTCTATCTAGTTCTGGGTGCTCAATATCATAGTACCAGCATCTGCTTGGCTCTGGTGAATAGCTTGTGAAGGATGGGATGGGGAGGATGGATACATAGAAGAGAAAGTTCACACGAGAAGACAGGAAGGAAGAAAGAGAGAGCCACACTTCCTCTTTTTGTAACAACCCACTTTCATAGGAACTAAACCACTCCTAGCAAATCCAAATCTTTGGCAAGACCAGCATAAATCCATTCATGAGGACAGGGCCTCATGAGGAGTCGTATTCTAATTACTGCCTACTAGGTCCCACCTCTTAAAAGCCTGACCATGCAGAGCCCAGCTTCCAGCACACAGACATTATTCAGACCACAGCACCCATTCGGGGGCTCTGTCCCTGTGTCTTCATTACCTCCTGAAGGTGACACCTCAAATATGATCACATTAGCAATTAAGTTTTATGTATGAATTTGCAGACCCAACTTGCACACCCAGACCATAGGAGAGGTGACCTGGGTGATGGACACAACTAGATCGCAGACTCCCTGCCTTTTCCCTCCAGTTCATAGAATGAGCACTTGGGGGCGGGGGCAAACCTTGTTAGACCCCATAGATGAGGATAGCACTCCAGAAGAGTGGAGGTTCAAGACACAATAGTCCCCGAGCTTTGCTGACTTCCTAGTCAGGAGCATTATACCAAGACTCTTGTGACAGAGAGTTGTCTCCATCTTGGTCAAATTGCTGTTATGTTTACTCTCCCAGCTACTTCTGCCAAAACCGATTTCATAACTAACTTAGAATACAGGCAGCACTGCCTATCCATGGGTTCCAGGTTGTGGATTCAGTCAACATGGATTAAAAATACTTTAAAACGGTTTTAAAAATCTATACCAAACATGACTATTTTCTCCTCATCATCCCCTAAAAAATTACAGTATAACTTGTATTCACACCACGTTCACATTGCATTAGGTTTTACACATAATCAGTATATGGAGGGTTGTGTAGGTGACAAGCAAATGCCACATTGTTGTATAACAAGTTTGAGCAACTTCCGATTTCAGTATCCCTGGAGAATCCTGGAACCCATCCTCTCTGGAGACGGATGAATAACTGGAATTAGAAGCAGGGTACCATTAAAAAGACTTCACGTACATGGCAGAGTCTTCATATGTGGAGCAGTCACAGATACTGCGAACTAGAGAGCCGTTGACCTTTCTTAGACACTGGCAAAAGATTTTTGTGAAAGTGTCATGTGTGAGACTTTGGCAGGAAGACGACTTGCCCTCTGGGCCTGTAATTCTAGAAGAATTCTAGAGAATTGGCAAGTCCTCCACCACTTCTTGCTGCTTTCAGCAGATTCCAGGACACAAAAACAAAACAAAAATGAGATGACCTCAGGTTAGACCTGGCCACTCTACAAGCCAACAGGGAAAGGAACTGGGCTGTGCCAAGATAACACCTCTGGCTCTAAGTGGACTGAGAATCTAGTAATTTGGAGCCCTGAAGAGCTGTAAAAACTGAAGTCTTCTGTATCCCAAAGGGAAACCATGACTTGATCAGTTCTGCAAAAAAAGCCACTGTAGGGGTTAAGACAAAGCCGTGACCCTGACCCCACATCAGGCTTTCTCCGTGAAGAATTCTCCCCTAGACAATGGGGTGTGCTCAGTAGCCACGATCACATGAAGGCTCTTCCCTTTCCACCCAAGCCTATTGTCTCAGATGGCCTGATGATAACAGCACAGAGCCCAGTAAAAACACAGCTAGAGGGGCCAGAGATTTAGCTCAGTATTTCCAGCACCTGCCTACCAAGTGCAAGGTCCTGAGTTCGATCCCCAGTAACCACATGCAACAATACCGGACATGGTGACTCACACTCACCAGCAATCAGCACCACACACCACAATACCAGGTGTGGTGGCTCATGCCTGTCATCCCAGTACTCAAGAGGCAGAGGCAGAGGCAGAGGCAGGAGGATTGCTGAGTTCCAGGCTTGCCCGGGCTACCTAGTGAGCTCAGGGCCAGCCTGAACTACATAGTGAGACCCTGTTTCAAACACAAAACAAACAAACAAACAAAAAACACAGCTTGAGGTTCTAGGCTGAAAACTCTGTCAAGACAAGACCTTTGGCTGGAGTTACCTGCACACAGACCTGACTAGAAGCAAACAGTCCAGCGGCCCGACAGAAGCACGTTCCTCAGCGCCTCCCACAAGGCTGAACCAGGGCAGGGCAGGACAGTGGACAAAGAAGTTGCTTCCAAAAAATATAAGGTCGTGGTATCTTTATAACTTCTGACTAGAATGATTTGGTAATTGCTCTGGATGGGTCATTTGTGTAGTACCTGTTGTTTTATTTTCCAAGTAAGTTTTCTCACTTACGGAACGTGGTTCTTGATCTATGATTGCATAACATGGCTTTGTGTCCGGGTGTGTTGGAAGTGGGAGAGGGTCTCCAGGCCACAGGTGGCCACACCCAGATGACTGAGATGTTGGGTGCAAGATGGGGGCAAAGGTGCTTTCCCTTGGAAGGCAATGTTTGTGTTCTGTGTGTGAGAAGAAGACACTGTATGGTTAAAGAGGTGGACTGTGGCAGAGATTGCTAAGGACTGATTTTCTCCTTTACTTTCATAAAAAGATGAAACCTGACTTTTAGTGTGATCAGAAAGTACTGTACAGGGCTGGAGATTTAGCTCAGGGATTCCAGTGCCTGCCTAGCAAGCGCAAGGTCCTCAGTTCTATCCCCAGTAACCACATACAACAATACCGGGCATGATGGCTCACACCTGTAATCCCTGCAGTCAAGAGGCAGAGGCAGGAGAATAGCTGAGTCCAAGGCTTGCCTGGGCTACATAGTGAGCTCAGGCCAGCCTGAACTACAAAGTGAGACCCTGTCTCTAAAAAATAAAAACATACTGTACAGTGAATACATTTTTAAAAAAATTTATTACACTCTCAGGGCCAGCCTGAACTACAAAGCGAGACCCTGTCTCCAAAAAGCGCAAAAAAAAAAAAAATTTATTACACATTGTCATTAATCTCCCTCAAAATAATTCCTCTTACTTCAAGCACACTTCTCCCAGGGCCCTTCCCGCTTTCTGAAGCAGTTCTGAAAGTTCTTTCGTGAGTGTCTTTAGTTGTGCCATCATGGTTGTCTCCCAGGGGTCAAGGTCAGATCTGCTGAACTGGGCGGATGAGGACACACTGTAACACTTTCATCTGACAGAAATAGCCGGGGGTTTTGAATCACTTAGAACATCAAGGTAGACGCAGAAAGACACTGACAGAGAGGATTTCTAGAACTGCTTCTAACAGGGGCAAGAATGACGGGCTAAACACATTCAAACCGAAGGTGACTATTTTGGGGAGATTACCAGCAATATGTCTTTTACTGTAATAATTTTTAAATTTGTACTTGAAACATTCACTGTATTTTTTTCTAATCACACCTCACATGTGGTGACCCAGAATAGAACTCCATTTCCCAGTCTCTTCTGCAGTTCTGAGCGACTGAAGCTAAGTTCTGGCCAGTGGAAAATGAAGAGCGTGTTGGTGAATAGTGTGTTGGATCACACGTGGAAAGGCAGCGGACACTCTCCGTGCCCCTCTCTTTGTCCTGATGACCGGAAGGTGGACATGCTGACGCCAGGCAGACCATGCATCAGAAGGGGAGCCATTCAGAAAACAAACCAAACTCGTATGGGTGGTGGAGCAAAACACTAGACAGAGCTGGGTGGCTTAGCCACTTCCCCGCCACCAAGACACAACACAACTTGAGGAAGGGAAAGTTTATCTGGGCTCATGGCTTCAGTCCATGGTCAAGGCTGGCTGCAAGAAACAGGATGGCAGAAGGGCATCGAGAACTAGAGGTGTTAACCGCTGGCAGCCAGGAGGCAGGGAGGGGAGGAGCCGAAGACGAGCATATACGCTTGCAGATCACACCACGGGGACCCAACTCCAACCAGGCTCCACCTCCTGACAGCGAGTCGGGTACAGGGTCTCCCCAAATCACAGCGCTCAGGTCCCAACAGCACAGCAGAGCTGAGCAAGCATGCTAGTTGGGACTTTAAGGTGAGAAAGAAAGAAACAAACGTGGGTGAGCCACTAGCGTGGGGGGGGGGGCGGGTTCTTAGTATTGTGGGCAAAGTGTTAGCCTGAAGAACAGAGGTGCGCCTCGAATACTACAATGGGACGGAGCAAGCGTTGCCGCAGGGACTGCAGAGGCCACTCAAGCACTGTGAGAAGGTGCATGATGCCTCTGTCTGGAGAGTCTGGGAATCTTCACTTCATGTGAATCTTGGAGGACGGGAGACTTTTCCGTATGCAACAGGGAGGAGAAAGAGGAGGACGGAGCTGGCGGCTGAACAGTTTGAGTGTAGATTCAGAGTGGTGGAAGCACGTGACATGTGGCTCAGAGGCACAAAGAGGGGGAGTCCCAGGGTCGTGTGGTCAAGGTGGACCTCGAACACTGTACTGTGGAAGTTAAGTTTAAGCACTGGGACCACTGAGGTGTTTAACAGGGAGGCAGTATGGTCTGACTTTCCGTTTTGAAGGTCTGGAAATACTCTCTGAGATGGCTTTGAAAAGAGAAAGCCCAGGCCAGGGGGAATGAACTGTGGAGATGTAATTCAGTTCTGATTTTCCCACTGAAACAACATTTGATAGATAAGTCTGTTCCTGGCCATGGTCCTGCTATTCAGATTTTTCAAGAGCAGACCACAAAGCCAAACTCAAGTAGCTACGAGGACACACCCATGATCTGTACATCACAAAGTTTTCCAAGAAGTGTGTGGATAACCTTATAGGGAACACAGTAACTGGCTGCAAAAATATGTATGTAGGAGATAATATAATGCCCCCATTCTCATATTTCTGCCTTTCAGAAAACTGTCATTCAAAAGTGTCCAGCTATGGTGGCTATTTCTCCCAGCCCCAGGAAAAGACTGATGTGCATTCTGTAGATTAGTTTTCATTTACATTTTCAATTTCATCTAGAGTTTTATGTAAGTACAACCATACAATAAATAGGTATTCTTTTTGGATTTGACTGTTTTTGCTCAGCCTAATAACTGTCTTAAAAATCATCCATGTTAAAGCACGTACTAATAGTTAATTCCTTTTTAACACTAAGTAATACTCCATTGTATAAATACAACATAATTTGTCTATTCATTCACCTGTGATAGGCATTTGGGTTGTTTCCAGGCTCAGGCTATTATGAACTGAGCTGCTCTGAGCATTTGTGAGTAAGTCTTTTGTAAGGACATGTGCTTTCAGGTCCCTAAACAAATTCCTATGAGTAGAGTAGCAGGCCCATAATGGTATGTATATATTTAACTTTTTAAGAAATTGCCAAACTTTTCCAAAGTGGTTGGTGGAGGTACCATCGTAGATACTGATTGCCTTTATTTGAAAATTGCAGTTTCTCCAAATCCTTGTCAACACTTGGAATGCTCACTCTTTTTCATTTTAGCTATTCCTAATTATTAGTGATTGCTTAAGTTTGTCGTCTACCTTTGTTGTTGTCATACACACACACACACACACACACAGATTGAACTCAGGACCTTGCACTTGTCAGGCAGGCATGGCACCACTAAGCTGTAAGCCCCTGCTCGTCTACTTTTATTAAGTTCTTTTCTTCTTACATTTTGTGAGTTATTCATATATTTCAGATACAATTCATTATTGTATATATTACTTGAAAATATTTTCTCCCAAGTCTGTAGCTTCTTTTCATTTTCACAACAGTGTCTGCTAAGAGCAAAAGATTTTATTTTTGCACAAGCCCAATTTATCAATTGGTTATTTTGTAGAACATCTTTTTGGTATTGTATCCTTTTTTTTTTTTTTAGACAGGGTCTCGCTTTGTAGTTCAGGCTGGCCCTGAGCTCACTATGTAGCCCAGGCAAGCCTCAAACTCAGCAATCTTCCTGCCTCTGCCTCCCAAGTGCTGGGATTACAGGCTTGAGCCACCAAACCTAGCATTTGTGGTATATGGTACTGATTGCCGGTAAGCGTGAGTCACCATGCCCGGTATTGTTGTACATGTTGTATGTGGCTACTGGGGATTGAACCAGGGACTTTGCACTTGGCTAGGCAGGTGGCAGAATCACTGAGCTAAATCTCTGGCCCCACCAGACTTCTTGACCCTGTATCCAATTTTTTCGCTACTCCTAGGTAGCAAAGATTTCTTCTGTATGCTTTAAAGTTTGACATTTACATTTAGGTTCGGAGCCCATCTTGGGACTCTTCACAGAAGAGGCACAGGACACTTTTCTGTCTGGTTTATAGATGTAAATAACTGTTCCCATATTATCTGTTGAGAAAGACTGAGCTTTTGTACTGTATTCCCTTTAGGTTTTATTGAAAATCATTGCTTCATATACATATGGTTCTATTTTTGGATTCAGTTCTGTTCCATCAATCTTTATGCTGTACACACTGTCTTGATTATTGTAGCTTTGTGGTAACCGTTGAAATCAGTGTTCATCTTCCAGCTTTATTCTTCTTTAATGTTGTTTTGGGTGTCCTAGATCTTTTGTATTTCCATAGAAATGTTAGAATCAGTTTTTCAATCTCAGTGTTTCAAAACAAAGCCTTAATACCTAAAATATAAAGAAGTAAAATCACAATTATCTCCCCCCTCAGATATAATCCATGATAATATTTTGGGTGCATACTTTTAAAGTTTTTATACTTTAAAATATCTGCCCTATTGAATGTTTCTGTAATATTTATAATACAGTAAGCACTGGTTTTTTTAACTGCAGGTTTATTAGTATACAGGTTAGTAAGTTTGGATACTTATGTACAGATAAGTAAACACCATCACAGTAAAAATATAGAACCTTTCCAGTCAGATATGATGGCTCATGAGCATCAGTCCCAGTACTCTGGGAGACTAAGGCAAAAGTATCACAAGTTCAAGTCCAGCAACTTGGAGACAATATGTCTCCAAAACAAATTTTTTTAAAGGTTGGGCTGGGGTTGTCACTCATTGCAAAGGCCATAGGTTTAATTGCAACTACTGAAAAGAAAAGATATAGAACATTTTTATCACACCAGAATTTCCTTCATGATCTTTTGAAGTCATAGCCCTTTCCCGCCCCCAGGAATCACTTATCTGACTTCTGTCTCTATAATTTCACATTTCCCCAGAATGACACACAAGTAGAATCAGCGGTTGTATGATTTGTGTCTGGCTTCTTTCATTTACCACATGGTAAAGACTTAGTCTCTAGGGTGGCATTACTGGGAGATGTGGAGCTCTTAGGAGGTGGTCGTGGGAAGTCAGTGACCTAAGGAAGTCACTGATGGGGTGCCAGAAGGGATCACGGGACCCTGGACCCTTCCTCTTCTCCTTTTATTTCCTGGCCATGAGGAGACCAATTTGTTTGACCATATGCTCCCCACACTGCCACCCAGCAGGCTCACCAGAGGCCCAAAGCAATGGGTCCACCCCATTTGGACTTGAACCCCAAAATTGTGAGCAAAAATAAACCTTACCTTTTATAAGTAATTGTCTCAGGCATTTCATTGTAACAACACTGCACTGACCCACCACCTGACCACAGTTTATCTATTCATCAACTGATGGACATTAGATTATTTCAGGTTTGTGGCAACTGTGAGTAAAGCTGCCATAAACATTTGCATACTGTATTTGACTGCACATGTATTTTTTATTGTATAAATAAAAACATCTAGAAGTAGGCATGCTAAATCAGGTGATATATAAATACTTAAATATTCAACTTCAGAAATGGCTGCACTCTTTTCTGGGTGCCTGTACCATTTTGAATTCCCAGCAGCAGCATAAGAAAGCTTCAGTGCTCTACATTGTCTGTGATTTGTTGGTTTTTAAAATTGTGATGATTCTAGTGGGTGTATAGCATTGTGGTCTTGTGGTTTGCATTGTTTCCCTCATCACCATGAAGCTGAACATCTTTTATGTGTGTCCTTTTTCTTTTGTCTGATCTGTTTATCTTCTTCAATAAAGTTTGCCCAAAATCACTAAGTTTCCCAGGCTGCGCTCAAACTTTTTTTTTTTTTTTTGAGACAGGGTCTCATTTTTGTAGTTCAGGCTGGCCCTGAGCTCACTATGTAGCCCAGGCAAGCCTCAAACTCAGCAATCCCCCTGTCTCTGCCTCCTGAGTGCTGCGATTACAGGCATGAGCCACCACACCCTGGTGGGCTCAAACTTTTAAACCTGCTGCTTTAGCCTTCTGGAGCACTGAGATTATAGGATAGTGCCACCAGCCTTGTTTGTGCTTATATTTAATTGAATATCTTATTATTAAAAATATTTATTGATACATATTCTAGAAAGCATTATCTTAAGTGCTTTAGGAGTGTTAATTTTATCTCTTAAAGTCCCTACAAATAAGTACTATTTTCCTTATTTAACAAAAGCGGAAACTGCAGTACAAGAAAGTTAACAAGCCACATTCCCAGGGCTAGAAACTGGCCCTGATTGTGGGACGTGGTGGAGACAGGCCTGGCGCCCCTTCTATGCACTGTGCTGCCCTCTCTCCCCAGGTGGGTGGCTTTTCCCACCTTAATCTTGGCGCTGCACGAGGTAAGGAAGAACCCTCTGTGGAGTGGTGGCATTTCAAGGTCCTCCGTTGGAGAGAGTTATGGGAAATTTTGAAGGGCTTTTGGGAGCAGCCTTTGAACCGCCAATTGTTCTTCCACTGAGAAGGTGGGACGGGGACATCTATTCTCTTTAGGATGCTGAGTTCCAAAGATTGGATTCACGTCCTCAAATATGCGTAGATTATGTCATTATGGTTGTCAGTGTCAGACGGAATGAATTTTATGGGCTGTCATAAGTAAAACGGAGCAAGCAGAAATTCTTTCGGTGAGAGAATCGCTGTAATTTACTTTGCTTCCCTATTATCAAGTAAGAACACAAGGATGAGAGACCATGTGGTATAGCCATTAAGTCTGAGGGCCACGAGGAGAGATCTTGTGTTGTGTTCTTACAACAACAAAACTAGACAAAGATACACAAAGACACTTTTGCAGGTGATGACTATGTCTCTACCTTAATTGTGGCAATGGTTTCGTAAGCATATCCACATATCCAAACTCATCCAATTGTATTCATTAAATATGTGCAGTTTTATGTCAGTTGTATCTCAGTAGAGCTGCTTTAAAAAGGCAAAAAGAATAGAAAGCACAGAGAAAGACTGCACAGAGCTCAGACTTCACAGCAGGGTGACTTGGGACTCTCTCTGAGAGTGGTGCCTGCGTGTGCCAACAGGAGGAAGAGCAGTGGCTCCTCTTCGGACTGTCACTAGCTGAGATGAAACGCCACATGGAACGCAGAGCGGACAATATACAGATAAGACAAATCACACACACGTACAGAGTTGCTTTATCTTGTATCGTTGTCATCTTTAGTTGGTGGGCTAGAGCAGGCTTAGATTTTACTGTTTTCTCCCAGAGCTGGTAAGGAAGTTTACTCAAAACTACCAGGCTTTGGCCGGAGATTTAGCTCTGTGGTTCCAATGCCTGCCTGGCAAGCACAAGGTCCTGAGTTCGATCTTGGTAACCACATACAATAGTGGGTGTGGTGACTCACACCCACCAGCAATCAATACCACATACCACAGTGCTGGGCGTGGTGGCTCACGCCTGTAATCCCAGCACTCGGGAGGCAGAGACAGGAGGATTGCTGAGTTCAGGCTTGCCTGGGCTACATAGTGAGCTCAGAGCCAGCCTGAACTACAAAGCAAGACCCTCAAAAACAAAAACAACAACAAAAAAAACTACCAGGCTTCTGCTAGTGCTCCCAGACCTCCTGCCCCTGAGATGCTCTTGGTGACACCCCAAAACTCAGCTCCAGTGAACCTCTCAGGCTAAAACCAACCTGGTAGAGGAGGTCAAGGGGGAGCTTGGCCAGCTTTTGGCTCCAAGTGTTAGAAATTCTGACTTGAGGCCAGGGATTTAGCTCAGCAGTTCCAGCATCTGCTTGGCAAACACAAGGTCCCAAGTTTGATCCCCGATACCACATACCACAATGCTGGGTGTGGTGGTTCATGCCTGTAATCCCAGCACTTGGGAGGCAGAAGCAGGAGGACTGCTCTAGCCTGGGCTATATAGTGAGTTGAGGGCCAGCCTGAACTGCAAAGTGAGACCTTGTCTCAGAAAGGAAGGAAGGAAGGAAGGAAGGAAGGAAGGAAGGAAGGAAGGAAGGAAGGAAGGAAGGAAGGAGAGACACTGACGCTGACTTAAGGAACAAGGACCTTAATTAGCTCATGGAACACAGAGACCAGACATTGGAGACAAGCTGAGTAGAGGTTTAGGGACGATACCAAGTTTTTAAAAATTAAAATGCACACTATTCTCTCTGTGATTAAACACATTACATTTTAAATACTGTTTTAAAATGCTCTGGGATACAGAAATTGGGAGATCTGGTTCTACTTAGTTTGCGTCTTAGTGACTGTCACTGTAACAGCGACCTCAAATGATAGAAGTGCGTCATTCACTGGGCCCATTAAATGGCATTCACAGTTCACTCCTAATGATCATGTGCACATTCAGCCAGTAACTTTCCATCTTTCCTGATGTCAAATGACTGTTCGTGCACAATCACTGAAAGCTGTATGTTTTATAATTTTAAAAAGCTGATCCTAAAATTCTCCTAAGCCTTTTTTTAAGAAAACTTAACAAGCTTATTTTTTTTAACTATATGGAGTTTTTATTGTGACATAATTACATAGTTTTCATCAACAAAATCACCTTATCATGAAAACATTTCAAAATGCTCTCTCCCCAGCATAAGGTCTTCTTAAAAAGCTGGTTTTCTCTCATTTCTTGTTACAGTGTCACCTCTGACTTCATGTAGGACAGATTGTTTTCGTCTGAAATATTCACTGAGATCACACGCTAATGGCCTCTTGACAGAAGAGGCCCATGGATCCAGAACTCTCTCCTCTTCTGTCAAAGAAAAATGCACAAATCATCCTTATATGGGACACCTAGAGGTCTTATTCCCTAGGAAGTTTTCCATCTTATTCCTCTTATTTATGTATTATGAAAATATTCTACTTCTCTTATAGTTTGCAGACGACAGACCGCACTTCCTGTGGCTCTTAGCTTGCACTGTGAGAAAAACAGCTTTCCTCAGAGAGAGGGGGTCAGAATGCCACATCCCACCAGGAGGCGCTGACTCAAATTCCCAGAACTCTCAGAGAACCTTTGGAACTCAGGATGGCCTGAAACTGAGACTAAGGGAGGGTTCAGTGTCAATTCATTTATTAAATATTGAGTAAGACTTTCTTAAAGTTCTAGGTTATAAAAGACTCATAATATTTTTATACCTCACCCAAAAGATCATGTTACACATTTCCTGTGGTACACAAGACAGAGGCACTTCTGTGGGATACGCTGAGAGGTGTCTGCTCCATCTCCACCACCAGGCCCGCCTGTTGGGTGGGATCCTGAAGGCCTTTCCTTTTAGTCAGAAAGAGAGCCCACATTCCTGGGCTCCTAAGCTCCTTGTACCATCTCTTAAAAGGAACAAAAGATGTCCCATCTCCTTCCTCTTCCCTTTGCCCACCCTTCATCTAGGTCCTCTGTACCCTGGCAGGCAGGAAGAGCAGTATCCTGGTGACCAGCGCAGCAGGGTCACCCTGAAAAGCTCCCGGATACATCCTACAGGCAGGGCCTTCATTTATGTCCGCAGGGCAGGGGACATGGCCGGGGTGCAGCAGCAGCTATGGGTGCTGGTGGGAACAAGGCCCTTCGATGAGGTGGCCTCACCACCCTGAACCAGTCTTGGGAGGGAGGGCCCGCAAAGGGCTTACACCACCCAGCTTTCTAGCACCTGTACCCTAGGTTGGCATCTGTTGGAGGCAGTTGCTCAGAGCTGAAATCTCATTAGCTGCTTCAGGTTAGGCTGCAGTACAAGCCGGGTGCTGTGAGATCCATTTTGTGAGGGGTTGGGGTGGTGACTAAGCGAGGCCCGGCTGGCAGCCCAGCCCCGGGGACATTCTGAGCCTGGAAGCGCTTCGACTGCTCTTTTGATTCCATCCACAGCCATGAAGGTGAGGGGCTCTGACGGTCCAGGATTCAGTGAAGCAGCAAAAGGGAAAGGCCAGGAACGGGGCGGGGGTGGTGCTGAGCAACCGGCAGCCAAGGCCAAAGCCCCAGAGGTCTCTGGCAGCCATTACCCTGAAGAAAACCCTGCTGTCTTTCTCTGCTCTGCTCCCTTCCACTAACACTGCAACATCCAGAGGCGACTCCTCCTCTGTGTGTGTGTCACGGAATCTGAGTTCTGGTTCAGAGCCAGACAGGGCCATCGTCCCAATCTTCCAGGACCTTTCTCTCAAGGAAAGTTGACAGCCAGGTCATCTCCCTGGTCTGGGCCTCAGAGAGGGCAGCCGGTTTGGGGCCATGGGTCCCGCATGCCCTGACCTCTGTGGCCCCTCCACCCCCACCCCCACCCCCACACACATGCGTGCACGTGGGATTGTATTTCCTTACAGACTTGCCAAACCAGCCCTGGCCCCACACGAGCACACAGAACACCTCTGCTAGCACCCAGTCACACACGTGGTGGGAACACACAGTACGCGCCACCAGCTGAAGGAAGTGACCCCCAGATCCATGCACACACAGAGACAGGCCGCAGTTCCCACCCGAAGGGATGTGGAACAGATGGGGTCCCCCAGGCTGCGTGCCTCTCCAGGACTGGTGTCTACCAAGTCAGAGCCACACACAGCTGCTCCCAGGACACAGACCCCCATTGTGCTGCCAGCCCCGGGGGGGACAATGAGGGCCTGTTTCTTCCCTGAGCCCGACACTGTCCCTCTCCCCACCATACCACCACCACCAGGGCCTGGGAGCCCAGTGGCCTGGGCGAGAGGCTGAGGGGAACCCCCCTGGGACCGTGTACTGCATGAAGAGCTCTAGGGAAACCCCCAGGGGAAGTGGAAGTCTCATCTGCTCTTTGGACCAAGAAAAGTCAGGGTCTGCATTTGACCTGTCCTTGGGGATCGAGTCAGGATGTGGCCTGGGAGGGAAGCTGTGCTGGAGGGGGCTCTGCTGCCTGCCGGAGGGACGCAGGCCCTGCTAGGCCCCAGAGCGCAGTCTCGGTGCCTCAGCCTACCAGGTTACCCTCGGTGAGTCTGGGTCTGGGGAGGGTGGAGGCCACAGCCTTCCTGTCACTTGACCTGTTGTCGCCAGACCCTCCACTTCTATTATTTCTCTCCTGATGCCTCCCCATACACTGCTATTCCACCCCGCTCCCTCCACAGGGTGCTCATCAATTGGGACTCATCTATGGATGGACAGAGCATTTGCTGGGTGCTGGACGCTGCCCTGGTCACACTGTTATGTGTGGGACTTGCTTCTTTACCATCTGAGTGCAATTCTTATGTTCCAGACAAACTGATTTTTATTGCTTTCTTCCAAATTGCTTTGTACTGTGTCTCTCAGTGTTTTTTTGTTCATTCCCCTATTAAGGAAAGCAGTAAAAACTTATTGAGCCCAGGATTGCCAGCAAAAACAATGCAAGGGTTTTTTATCTTTATAATTATTATCCTCTAGTTATTATTCATTGTTTACCTGAAATTCAAATTTAGCTGAACATCCCATATTTTTAACGCTAAATTTGGCAACTCTGTGTGCCTACAGCGCGCTGTGTTCTAGAGATACGGGGATGGCTGATCCAGAGCCTGCCTTCCCGGAGCTCTAAATCCAGCAAAAGAGGTTTCCAGACAGAGACTCCTACCTGAGGAGGGAGGGCAGGATCTATGGGAGAGTCTCAGAGGACTGTGGTCCCTCGGGCAAGGACACTCAACCTGCCCAGGGGAGGCCAGAGGAGGCTTCCTGGAAGAAGGCAACTTTACTGGAATTAAGCCTTAAAAACTGCACTTGAGTGTAAGCATAACACATGAGGGGAAACCCGGATGCAAAGGGGCAGGGTACTGTGTGCACCACCCGTTAGCACTTTGTGGTTTGGGTTTGCAAGACTAGATCACCGAAGAACGTAACGGACCTGAGTCTGAGGATTCGAAAGGCTCAAGTTCAAATCCTGCCTCTGACGCTTACTAGCTGGAGAACCTCCACTCAGTCGCTTAACCTCGTGGAGCCTCATTTTCTGTTTTTGTAAAGGGAGGACATTTTCACCTAAAATTACCTTAAAACAAACAAACTAGGGATATAGCTCAGTGGCACTGTGCCTGCCTGGCAAGGTCAAGGTCCTGAGTTTGATTCCTTGTTCTGAAGCAAAAACAAAAGCGAATGAATCCATCAGATGAGCACTATCAGCATTAAAGGAGAACAGTGTAATAACAGACATCCAAGCTCCTTAAAGGGTTTTATTTTTCCCTCCAACCACCATACCTGCCATTCACTCAGAAGTCACTATGTCAACAACATAGCAACATTTCTGTATTGTGAACCAGCTAGCTGAGGTTTTCTAAGGTGTTCATAATGCAAAGAAGAAAGATACAACTCTCTTTGTAATCCAGCGTGCTAACTGCACTGTTTCAGAACTAAGCAACATAAAGACAATAGCTAGCAATGGGTAGGGTGAAAGGAAACCTGCCCGCACTCATGGTCATAATCGGGTATTCCTATCATTGTATTTCTACTGATACTAATGATTGTGGAAGCTTTTTATTTTTCCTCGTTCTGACTTAAGAATTTCTCCCGAACTATTCTCAGAGTTCCCATGAAGCAGTGGGACATTGGAGCTCTAATTACTCCAGGGGGAGGTAGCAGGAGTCTGGTCTGCCTGTCCCAGGAAGGACCTTAAGTCCTCACACACCAAACAAGAGCTCAAGTGTAGACCTTCAAGGCTCCATGCCTAGCGGGGTTGTGTTTGGGGACAGGGCCTCTAAAGAAGTTACTGAGGTTAAACGAGATCACAGAGGTGAACCCAGTAGCATGTGTGTCCTATAAGGAAGGGGAAGGGGAAGGGACGTGAGAGATCACGCTGCTGTCACACGGAGGGAAGGCACGTGAGCACGTGGGTGCTGCCTATCCACAAGCAGCGCGAGACCCTGGCCCCACATGGCATTTGCTAACACCTTGATCTTGGGCTTCTGGCCTCCAGAACAATAAGAAGTGAAGAGCTGCTGCCACCCAATGTGTGGCACTTTGTCGTGGCCACTCGAGCTGACTTGTCAACCTCCCCCTTCTTCCTTGTCTGCCCAGGCATTTTGCTCAGACCCATGCCCACGTGACTCACCTGCCCAGAACGTGAGTTCACTCCACACAGTTTGGTCTCTGCTGTCTCCCAGGCAACCAGGCTTTCCCACCTCCATTCTCTTCCTCCTCAATGGGCTTCTTTACACCCCACTTTGGGGTGCCAGATTTTACATACGGGCTTTTTCTAGGGACTTTCCATCTCAAATAGGACCCGCCTGGGTCTTTGCTCCCATGTTTGTATTTTAAATAGCACAGTGGTACTTTTCCCCAGCACTAGGCCTGCTGTCTGCCCACTCTGGGCGCCTGGCCTGCGAAGTGGATGGTGGTTGGGTGGGCGTGTGAATGGCCCCTTGCGCCCGGGCCAGGGTCCTCCAGGCTGGCTTTCCTTGTTCACCCTTTCCCTCCTCCCCCAGCCCTTTTATAGGCTCATTGAGAGAAACTGGAAGAGGGAGGAGGGGGGACGTGCAGTGGAACCCTGGTAATGACCGTCCTTTGTTCCCCAGCTCCTTCAGGTTCAGCAAAAAGGTCTTAATTGGCCCGAGGGCCACAGTGCCCTCCCCTGACTGATCAGCCTGAGCTCCACACACATGAGCAGCCTGTTCCACACACACCTGCACCAGGTCTACAAGTGGTGCCGTGCACACGAGGGTGACTAAAAGATACAGGGAATATTTACATATTTTAAAAAACTTATTATATTAAAAGACACAGTGCCAAGAACAAAGGGATAAGTGTATTCAAAACAAGAGGAAGGATTTTGAGGGGGGCTAATGGCAATGTGACCTTTCCATGTAAACATTCACTATAATTTAGGATCACTCCTCATTAATCAACAATTAATGGCAGTTTCTGCCAAATAAAAACATTACAGTGTATCCTTGTCTACTTTATCCATATCTGGCACCACGTGACTTCTGGCTCTTCCTCAAAGTCCACATGATTGTGAAAGGTAGAAGTTTTGAATGTAGTCACTGAGCCAGCACAACTAAAGACACACACAGGAGAGAAATTCAGAATTGCTTCAGAAATTTGCAAGAGCAACAGGATAAACATGTTCAAAGAGTGTGGGAGTATTTTGAGGGGGATTAATAATAATGTCTTTGGTTCTAATACATTATTTAAAGGAAAAAATGTAAGCATTTACTGTAATCTTGAGTGACATCTTGTATGAAGAAATAAGCCATTTCTTCTACCTCAAGTCCCAAGAAGCAGGGCCTCTGTGCCTGGTTCACTACCCAGATGCCCCACGAAGCAACTCCAGTGCAGGGTGAGACAGCCGGCCCTTCTCCAGCCATAGGCTGCTCCCAGCCTGCCCCGGCCTCCAGCGGAGCGGCCTTTGCCCTGCGCCCTGCTGCTGGAACTGACTCTCACGATGATTACTAGTATTTTCTCCCTTTACTCTCTGAATCAACATTAATTAGCTCCCTTCCCTTGCTTGAAAAGGATGGGGTACCGGCATCTGCAAAAACTTGGGGTACATATTTATAGCTGTATCAAAACAGCAGCTCTGTCTAGCGGGTGATGGGCTGGGAGCCAGACCCCAACAATGAAAGCCTTGTGAGCCGGCCCTGGGGGTGTGCTGGGAGCCCACAATTTAGTACACACATAACCCTCCCTGGTGCCACATTCTTATCTCCTGCCACCAAGCCCTGGTCAGCACTAGGGCTGGAACCCAAGCCATGGAATTGCATGTCACAGATAGGGCTCCACTTGGCTTGGGCCACAGTCAAACACTGACTTTGGTGCCAGTCCTCACGACGACCCACAGGGTGTGCTGCTGCTGGGGGCTCCGGCAGGATGTCCATCACGTCCTCCGCCTGGGCTTAGGCAGGCTGCAGACCCTCGGCACTGGGCAGGTGGACTCAGCCACACATCTGTGAGCCACTGAGGTGGAGGAGTCCTAACCCTAACCCTAACCCTAACCCTAACCCTAACCCTAACCCTAACCCTACCGCCTTCCTTCCCGCATCCTCCTTCTCTCCAGTCTCTCTCTGCATCTCTTCCTTCTCCTCTCTGCTGCCCTGTCTCAGGCCTCTCCCTCCCCAAGCAGCCTCTCCTTTCTCATCTTCCCCTCTCTCCAGGGTCCTTCCTCTTGGGGCGAGGGACTCGCGCACCCATGAAGGTGGCTCCATGTCTCTTCTGTACCCTCTGTCTCTGCCCTTTAGGAAAGTAAAGTGTGGGGGCGGGCAGGAGACTCAAGACCTTGACCTCTTTCTGCCTGGGCACTGGCCAGGCCCTCTTCCTGGTGCCTGAGGGCGGAGTGGCAGGCCCTGCCCCCACACTCTGCTAGAGCCCCTTCATCCTTTCTCCTGCCCTCTTCCACGCAAGGAGGTGCGGTATGCCCATGCAAGCCTGCAGCACACGCCAGGACCCACGTGTCACAGACCCTGATGGTGTCTGTGCACTGGCACTGTGATCGTTCTCCAATCTGCAGGGGCCCCTCCCAGGGCCCCCAAAGGCTGTGGGCATCCTGTGGAACTGTGGACATGTCTCCCTGCCTGTCAGCAGAGAGCTTTGTCAGATTCCCCAAAGCCACAGCCAGGAGCCCCTTAAACTGCACTCCTCAGGACTTCCTGCTTCAGTCCCAGAGAGGAGGCCGACAGCTCCCTTAGCCAGGAGCTGGCACCTTCTCAGAAGGTGCGTCCCAAGCAAGAGGCAGCTTCGGAAACTCTCATTCCAGAGCCAACCCCTCACCTCCTCGATGCACAGATGCAGCAGGCTGGGTCCCAGGACCCACTTCCTGTCTCAGGGACATTAGGTCTGGCTCAGCGCTCAAGCTGTTGTGAGTGCAGACCACACTGAGGAGACCCAGGGCCAAACGGAGTGACCTCATGCAACTCACCAGACCCCATTTCAGCAGCCATTTAGACCTTTTGTGGTGCCCACCTGACAGAGTAGCCACTAAGCAAGAGATTATTGACGGAAGGAAAGCTAAGAATAAGCTGATTGTGCCTGGCATTTTTGACCTCTAGTATTCAAGGCTGATTATTTTCCAGTTAGGTCTTATTTTTTGTCAGAGAGTACTAGAGATGAGGTGGTTTGGGCAAGATACTTCCTTAACATTCCAGAGCCTCCATTACCCCATCTATAAAATGGGTATGATAGCAGTTCAAACTATCAACAAAAAGCTATTAACAAAAAGCGCAAGAAAGAATGCAGAAGAAACTGCTCATAAAAGGGGCTGCGGAGGAGACAGGCAGCTCAGCCGGTTGTTGTGATGAGTAGCAGTGACAGAGGCCAATTTATACGAGGTCTGCAACGCTAGGGGTGCTCGTGGACGAGTGTGTTGGCCCCTAACTGCGCTGCTCCCTCCTCTCCTCATCTTGGCCCTTCCCAGCCCTCCGTGAGCTCCAGGCGCTGCCTAGCTGCCCTCCGAGCTGTGCTCCCCAAGGCCAGCACCCGGGCTAGTTGGCTGGCCCGAGCCCACACCAACTGTCATTTTCTCTAAATGGTTTCAGGATGAATTTTTCCCGGAATTCTCCACGGGATGAACTTCCCCTTCATGAGTGTGGCTCGGTCAGGTCAGGGCTATAGGACTGCACTGTGAGCCAAGAGGAGACACCGGGTTTAGACATCTCCGACTGCACAAGAAATGACTTTAAAACTCAGCTGCTAAAAACAGCGATAAGCAGATATCATGTCACTGTTTCTAAGGTCAGGAATTTGAGGGCCTGAGCGGATGGTTCTGCTTAGGAAGGTGCAGGTACCATGTCCACCGGGGGTGGCACCCCTGAAGGCTCCACTTTAACTGGAGCGATGGCTTCCGAGGTGGTGTCCCCACATGCCCACCATGGCAGGAGCCACCTGGGCTGAGCAGCCTTGTGGCACGGCAGCTGGTTCCCCCTGAGCTGCAGATCTGAGCGCGTAAAGCAAGGGCTGCGAGGTCTTTTATTATGGCATCACTTCGGGCATTTCCATGGCAGCCTATTGTCTGAAGAAGGCTGGCTTATTCAGTGTGGGGAAAGACGGACTGGACGAGGTATGATGCCTGCAGGCACGGATCATTGGGGGACACTTTGGAACCTGGCCATCCATCAGGAAAGGAAATTGATGGAAAATACAAAAACCCTTTTGAGGTCCAGGAAATGCCAGTCTGGGAGGGCTGGTGGCCAGGAGGACATGGAGACAGGTGTCTCCACTCTGTGGAACACAGACGTGGATTCTGACAGCTTCCTGCATGGCCCCGTGGGGCCCCGCCTTGCCTGCATCCCCACCACAGCCAGCAACAGATTTGCAACTAATTATGTAGTATTATGTCTGATGGGGACATGAACCATCATTACTAGCTGGGCAGTTGGCCAAACTGCAGAGAGAGCTCTATCATTGTGGGTTGCAATAGGACAGACAGGAAGGTGGCCTCGAAGCATGAGGACCTCCATGCAGGGCTCTCAGAAGGAGAACCCTATGCTAAGGGGCAAGGAGAGGAGAACAAACCTGGGCAGCTCTTCCACCCATCCATCCATCCATCCATCCATCCATCCATCCATCCATCCATCCATCTGCCCATCCATCCATCCATCCATTCATCTGCTCACTCCTTTTCCAAGTAGTTACTGGATCCCTCTGTGTGTATGTAAGTTACTTTTCTCGTTGCTAAGACAAAATATCCAGCACCCAAAGTCAAAAAAGCAAGAGTTGGGGCAGAGATTTAGCTCAGTGGTTCCAGCACTTGCTTTGCAAGCACGAAGTTCCTAGTTTGATCCCCAGTAACCACATACCACAATCAGGCGAGGTGACTCACGCCCACCAGCCATCAATACCACATACCACAGTGCCAGGCATGGTGGCTCACGCCTGTAATCCCAGCACTGGGGACGCAGAGGCAGGAGGATTGCTGAGTTCCAGGCTTGCCTGGGCTACATGTGATGTCAGGGCCAGCCTGAACTACAAAGCGAGACCCTGCCTAAAAACACACACACACACACACACACACACCAGAGTTTATTTTAGCTCACAGTTTGTAGATGTTTCCAACCATAGTCAGCTGGCTCCAAGGCAGGGCAGCATGACAGAGGGCACCACAGAGGAGAAACAGACCAGGGCAAAGCGGGGCAGGCAGAAGGGAGCAAAGTAGTGAAGGAGCAAGCAGGGAAACAGCAGGAGCAACAGCAGCTCAGTCTGCCTTTCATGCCCCAGGATGCCAGCTCTTTCCGTAGTGTTAACCATGGGGCACCCTAATGCCAGCCTCACACACCCTAGATCGAGCCACCTCTGAGAAGCCCCACCTATGACTGCATCAGGCTCTGTGGGGGTCTAGACACCAGCCATAACAGCGGGCCACGTTGTATTAGCAGAAATAGGAATTACTGCAGCGCGCGTCTGGGCCCCTGATGGTCTCACGTTCACAGGGCAGCCGGTCTTCTGGCTCGTGCAGAGCGGGAGGGTCCCGTGCAGGGCAGGACACACATCATGAGGAAGAGAGCGTGAGTAGCTACCGTTGGGTTCGCAGCCACAGTCGCGGTGCGCTGGGAGCGGGAGCCGTGCTACTGTCTCCCCGAGGAGGCTGACGAGGGGGCGCCTTGGCTCCTGCACCCTCATCATGCTGCCCGCTTCTGCTCCTGGGCCACTGGGAACTTGGCTCCAGCTCAGCACTGGAGAGCTCGTGCTGTCCCGTCCCATCCCGCTGTACCGTCAGGAAGGAGTGTAACCAAGGTCCAGCTGAGCATCTAGAGCAGAGAAACCATGTGGTTGTCCCCTCTCTCCTTCTCTGGAAGGCTTTCCTCAAGGGTGCCTCCTCTGTGTTTTGTTGTTGTTGTTGCTGTTTTTTTTTGTTTTTTTTTTTTTTTTTTTTTTTGCTTTTTGAGACAGGGTCTCGCTTTGTAGTTCAGGCTGGCCCTGAGCTCACTATGGAGCCCAGGCAAGCCTCGAACTCAGCAATCCTCCTGTCTCTGCCTCCCGAGTGCTGGGATGACAGGCGTGAGCCACCACGTCCGGCATTGTGGTATGCGGTGTTGATTGTTGCTGGGCGTGTCTCCATGCCCAGCATTCTATGTGGTTACCGGGGATCGAACTCAGGACCTTGCGCTTGCGAGGCAGGCGCCAGAACCACTGAGCCAACCCTCCGGCCCTGTTGCTGTTTTTTGAGACAGGGTCTCGCTTTATAGTTCAGGCTGGCCCTGAACTCACTATGTAGCCCAGGCAAGCCTGGAACTCAGCAATCCTCCTGTCTCTGCCTCCTGAGTGCTGGGATGACAGACGTAAGCCACCATGCCTGGCATTATGGTACTGGGGATCAAATTCAGGACCTCACGCTTGCCAGGCAGACACTGGAACCACTGAGCTAAATCCCCAGCCCAACGGTGCCTCCTCTTACTTCTCTCTCCCTCTCTCTCTCTCTTTCTCTGTCTCTCTCTCTCGCACCATCCCTCCCTCCCTCCCTCTCTTTCTCTCTCTCTCTTCCTCCCTCCTTCCCTCTCTCTCTCTCTCTCTGCAGAGTGCTGCCTTCCCAAAGGCACAGCCCCCCCCCCCAGGATAGGGGAGCAAACCAGGCTGATGCAGTCTTCAGGTGTGAGCACCGTTGCAAACAATAGGTAAATTCTGAACTGGAGCTCACCTGGTGAAAATAGGCATTGTAACCATCGCACTGGGGCTCATTATGCGCAGTCTCAGTCTCATTTCTATGTTTTCAAAAGATGCCTCTCACTGCCACGCAAAAACCAGCGACAAGAAAACGGGATTCAGGGAGGAGGCCACTGGAATAGCACAGAAAAGAGATGCTGGAAGCAGAGAAAAGGGAACCGATTCAAGACACCCAGGTATTAGAATCTGTAGGTGAACACAGGGACGCTGAGAAGAGAGGGACAGAAGTGAGACGGTGACTCCTAGGTTTTGGCCTGAACAGCTGGACTGATTTACCATACAGGGTGTGTGACCATGCCACCCCGAACGTGCCTGATCTTGGAAGCTAAGCAGGGGCAGGCCTGGTTAGTACGTGGTTGGGAGATTTACCGTACAGCAAGACAGAAGACCACCTATTCCAGCCTGAGGGGCGGGGGGTCAGGAGTGAAGCTGCAGACGTCTTCAGGGGGAGACCTCCAGGAGGCAACCCACCCTCTGCGCTCCTTCCCTTCCCATTTGATAAACAAAACTGCTTCTCTGGGGCTCGTCTACCCTCTGCCGCAAAAGAGCCCAGTGGGGTTGTCAATTACATGGGCTCACTCTCCCCCAGAACACAGCAGGCATGATTCAGGCTGGACAACCCAAGACCTACCCTAGGGACCCTTAAAGTTGCAAGGTCATGTGATATTTTTATGCTTAACTTCTTGAGAAACTGGATGAATGTTTGTTGAAGTAGCTGCACCATTTTTTTAAAATCGCCTCCAGCGATATACGAGGCTTTCAAATTTTCCTGATCCCTCCAACACTTGTGCCCTGCTTTTGTATTAGGCCATCCTAGTGGGTGTGGAGTGTTGTCACATTGTGGTTAGGTTCTTGAGAGAAAAGTTCTTTAAAATCCTTTCCGTGTTTTCAAAGTTGGGTTACTGGTCTTATTGTTGAACTATAAGAGCTCTTTATATATACTGGATGCAATACTTTATCAGACTTGGATTTGCAAATATGTTTTCTCATTCTGTGGTTAGCTTTTCACTTTCTTTTTTGTTTTGTTTTGTTTTTATTTTTTGTTTTTTGAGACAGGGTCTTGCTTTTGCAGTTCAGGCTGGCTCTGAGCTCACTATGTAGTCCAGGCAAGCCTCAAACTCAGCAATCCTCCTGCCTCTGTCTCCTGAGGGCTGGGATTACAGGCGTGAGCCACCACACCCGGCACTGTGGTATGTGGTATTGATTGCTGGTGGGCATGAGTCTCCATGCCCAGCATTGTATGTGGTTACCAGGGATTGAACTCAGGACCTTGTGCTTGTGAGGCAGGCGCTGGAACCACTGAGCTAACCCTCTGGCCCCAACCTTTCACTTTCTTGGTGCTGTTTTTTGAAACAAAGATTTGTTATCTTGATGAACCCCAACTTAAATAGTTTTTTACCCTTTTCTGGTTTTTATTTTTGGTATGAAATCTAAGAGATAACTGTATAATCCAAGGTCATAAAGCTTTATATTTTGAGGACCTATCATCACTTTGAGTTAATTTTTTATATGATGTGAGTACCTGTAACCTTTTAATGTGAATATCCAGTATCCAGTTATCCAAGCATTATTTACTAAAAATGCCTTTCCCTTGTTGAATTGTGTTGGCATCTTGTTGAAAACCAGTTAATCGTACATGTAAGAGCTTATTTTTAGACTCTGAGTTTTATTACATTGATCCATGTCTTTGTTCATGCCAGTACCACATTGGCGTCACTGTGGCTTTGTAGTGCATTTTGAAATAGGATGTGTGAGTCCTTCCGCTGCAACCTTCTTTTTCAAGATCTATCAGTTCCATATGAACTTTAAGGTCAACCTTCAACTTATGCAAAAAAAAAAAAAAAAGTAGCTGGATTTTAATAGGAACTGCCCTGAATTTGTGATCATTTTCAGAAATGTTTCCATTTAAACAATGTCAAGTCTTCTGATCTGTGAACATAGTCATCTTTCCATTTACTTTGGTCCTTAATGTCTTTTAATAATGTTTTATAGTGTTCAGTGTGCAAGTCTTCAATTTCTTTTGTTAAGTCTATCCCAAATTTTGCTGTTTTCATTATGATTTTAAGTGGAGTTTGTTTTTAATTTAATTTTTGTATTGTTATGGTAAGTTTTTGAGGGAAATGAATTAGCAAAAGTCTACAAGGCTGGCCCACAAACCTCTGGGATTGCTCAAACCTTATAAGGAATCCTAAACTGCCCACTGTGTCCTGTGAAAGCTTTTCTCTCGCCAACCTGTAAGCCTTGTTCTTCACTGTCCTCTTCAGATGTGGCCCTGCAGAACAAGAGGGACAAGCAAGTCTCTTTGATCTAAAGGCCACAGACAATAATAGGATGGGACATGTCTCTCAGTAGTCAGTTCCAATGCCATTAGTCCCCTGCGAGGCAGAGAATCCTTGGAATTCTTGCTCAGTGGGATCCTCTGGTTGCTGCGTGCCTAGTACGTGTTTTCCATTCTTTCCGTTCCAAGTAGTGTTTTAATTGTGGTTACATGTTCCTTCTCCTTATTGCATGTTGCATATGTGTTACTGACTGGTGGAGGGGGTAAATGGATGACTTGTCTCTTAGTTCATGTCACTGGATCAATATCCGAACTTCACGTAAAGATTAGAAAACTGCTGGGTCAGGGATGTGGCTGGTGGCACAGTGCCTGCCTGGCAAGCACAAGGCCCTGAGTTTGATTCCCAGTACCAAAAAATAAAAAAATTTTTAAAAAAGGATTAAACAATTAGCCTGGACTTTGAACTTGTAGTAATGGCTAAGACTTTGTGGGCTTTGAAATGAAGGGGAAGGATGAGCATACTTTACATTAAAGAAGATAGTAAGCATTTACTTAGGAGCCAAAGGTGCAGATTGTGGGAAAGATCATTAGCTTTTCTTCAGTATTCAGTCTCCTCTTCTTCAATGGTACTGAAATATTTAACTGGACACATTGATACCCAGACTCTATTTCCTCACATATCTCATGACTAACTAGGTAAATCTTTTTTTTTTTGCTTTGTTTTGTTTTGGCTTTTTTGAGAGAGGGTCTCTGTAGTTCAGGCTGGCCCTGAGCTCACTATGTAGCCCAGGCAAGCCTCGAACTCAGCAATCCTCCTGTCTCTGCCTCCCAAGTGTTGGGATTACAGGCGTGAGCCACCACGCCCAGCACTGTGGTATGTGCTATTGATTGCTGGTGGGCGTGAGTCACCCAGCATTGTGTGTGGTTACCAGGGATCAAACTCTGGACCTTGCGCTTGTGAGGCAGGCGCAAGAACCACTGAGCTAACTCTCCGGTGCCTAACTAGGTAAATCTTATGATCGAGTCTCTGAGTGAATATCATTTATACAACTTTCAGATCATGCGCTTCCTAGGAAATGGACATATCTTTTTTCTCTTCTTCCTTTCCTTCTGGCTGGATAGAAATGCTGGCAGTTTCCAGAGCACCCACAATGGAAGAAACCTCGTAGGAAAGATGGCAGAGAGATAGAGAAAAGGAGCCACCACAGTCATCCTCACACAGCTTCCTTAGATTTGGCCCAACAGAGCCAACCCACTTGCGTAGTATATTGTCTTTGGGGATCTCTTTGTTAGAGCATGCTAATTTCCATTCCACCCGTAAGAGCTTATTTTTCTCTAAGATGGGGAAGTCTACAGCATGTTCTTGTCTGGTGGGAATGATCCACTAGAGACGGACAGATGGATGAGGAAATAAAATGAGGCTTCACCAGAAGAGCAGAGTCCTTGACAGGATGAGAAGGAATGGGACCTGGGGAGCAAGTGAAGGAACTTTTCTTCAACTGAAGCAACTGGGATGCTTCTTCCATGGTGTAAGAACTACTAAGACACGGTCTGTGCGGATCCGGGGAGACTGTAGGTGAGGAGGGATAATCAAACTATTGTACTTTTAAGGGACAAATGTAATGGCACCCTATGAATGTCCCTCAACAGTCTCATCATACGCATGGTGTATGATATTTGATTAGCTGTTTTTAATGATATAGTGAATACCTGCAAAATCACTACCCCAACAAAAGCTTCAATAACAGCCCACATTTCACCAAAGTATCCCCTCTCTCTTCTCTTCCTCTGCCTCCTCTCGAGGTACATCCTGAATCCTGTGTACATTTCTGTCCTTTCCTTTTCATCTAGTTTTACTAGATAGAGATGCAGTATATATTTCAAAAAAATACATTGATATGCTTATATTAGTTGTTTTTAACTTCATTAATAGGATATCATTCTCCATGTAATCTTTCGGGACTTACATTTTTGCTTAATTGTGTACTTATAGGATTCACCTATATTGTTTTTATGGTCCTGTGGGTTCATTTGTCTAAGCTGCTCTCCGATAGTCCATTATGTGGATGCATCACTTTCTTCATGCAGAAGCCATGAACTTTTAGCTGGGAAAGGAGAGGAGTAAAGGCCAGGGGAACCTGATGGAGGGAAAGGAGATGAAGGAATCGTCTCTCACGAGGCCGGCGAGCTGTTGCAAGGGTGCTTAGGCCAGGGAGCAGAAAGATATGGAGGTTGTAGATGAATAGTGAGAGATGAGAATTTCTGGTTTCAGAAATAGTGAGGCTTTGGATCATCATAAGTTCTTCGGGGACAGATGTAGCCGTGGATATAGATAAGGCCAGATGCTTAAAGAGGAAGGTGACGGAGGCCAAAGGGCAGAATGTGGATGCAGATCACTGCATTGTCCAGGAAACTGGCAGAAGGTGCAAGGGAGAAAAAGAAGATGCAACAGGAACCAAAGTGTCCATGGTGAGGGGGCGAGTCTGGGAGGGTAGTAGATGACAGGGACAAAGGAGCAGGGGTACAGCAAGAAGCAGAATTGTCACTGTGCAGGGTTTATAAGAGTATGGGACTCAGGTTGGAGATTTAGCTCAGTGGTTCCAGTGTCTGCCTAGCAAGCGCATGGTCCTTGGTTTGATCCCCGGTAACCACATACAACAATACTGGGCAAGGTGACTCATGTTCACCAGTAATCAGTACCACACACCACAATGCCGGTCGTGGTGGCTCCCACCTATAATCCCAGCACTTGGGAGGCAGAGGCAGGAGGATTGCTGAGTTCAAGGCTTGCCTGGGCTACATAGTGAGCTCAGGCCAGCTTGAACTACAAAGCAAGACCCTGTCTCAAAAAAAAAAAAAGGTATGGGAGTGATAGGCTGCAAATGACAATAAAAGATAAAAAGAACGAGGTGGCTCACGCCTGTAATCCCAGCACTCGGGAGGCAGAGGCAGGAGGATTGCTGAGTTTGAGGCTTGCCTGGACTACATAGTGAGCTCAGAGCCAGCCTGAACTACAAAGCGAGACCCTGTCTCAAAAAAGGAAAAAAAAAAAAAAAGATAAAAAGAACGAAACTCCACCTTTCATCTCTGGGCTGCAGAGGAGTCGAGAATGAGCCTCAGTCCCCAAGAGAGGATTACATGGAGGTTGTGGCTCCAGTTCTGGAGGGAGAAACATGCTGGAAGAGGCTAAGAAGCAGGAAAGGGTGTGGGCCACAGTATAAGAGCTTCAAGAAACCTTTTGTGAGAGTGGGAGGGTGCTAGCCCATGAACCACACAGTATACCAGGACTTGGCTAAAGCAGCACTAACTGGGCTATAATAGGAGGGCGGGGTCCTAGGATTCAGGCATGGTCAGCTGTGGCTCTCTTTCACAAACTAGGGGTAGCTGCATGTTTCTTGTAGTGGCATGGCTCTGGAAAGTCATGGCATCACCTTGCCTCCATGCCACAGTGTCACCAGCCCTGCTTGTCCTTCGGGCTTGATCTCCTTCATGGGAAGGAAAGCCAACAAGTCACTGCTCCTCTACTGAGTTCAGGCCTAGTGTCAGAAGAAACCAGTATGGAAAATTATCTTCCTCAGCAGTGGGGATACTTCTAATGTTGTCTTTTGTTCCATTATCTCCCATTAGTTTATCCACTGAACAGTCTTTACACACACACACACACACACACACACACACACACACACACACACCAGGAGAGTGGCGCCATCTTGGTTCTTAGAGAGTCTCCATATAAGGGAGGAGGTCTGGAGGAAAAGGAACAAAACCAGCTGCTTGGAGCCAAGGAAGGCTCTAAGAGAGACGTGAGCCTGCCTGCCATTGTTCTTAAAACACAATCAGTACAAAAAGAAAGGAAGAGCCCAGCCCAGTCCCAGCCTGTGTTTCTGTGATCCGAGGCACTATTTCCTTCTGGATTTTCCCATTTCTACTCAGTTTCAAAGAGTTTGGAATGAGGGTGGGGGAACAGAAGACACGCCATCTTTCAATTCTTTTCTGCCTCATCTTTCTTTTCACCTCATCTCTTATACTGATTTAGACTATGACACACCCACTGTCTTTCCCCATCCAAGGGCCCAGGACCCACCATAACGTTCCTCTCATGGCTTCCGGTCCTTTCTTTTTGAGGATCTGGGTGGAGCACAGAGATGGAACATACCAGGTGCAGGACAACAGGCAATTAGCAGCAATTTGTCCCAAGTCCTCAACTTTTGGCAACCATGTGCTTCCAGTTCCCTGCCTTATGGGGAGAAGGGCTGTCTGGGCACAGCTGTCATCCTCAAGAGAGCTATTTCTCCATGGCTGCAGTTCCAGGGGTCCCCAGTCTGATGAGAGAGCCATGGCTTTCACTCTGTAGGAACCCCTGTGCTAAAGAAAAGACTGGTTCAACCTAGATGCAGAACATTTTAGAACACTTTCCAACTTGAAGGAGAGCTAATCTAGCAAAGGTCTAGCAAAGGGCGGCTGTCACAGGCAGAATTTTTAGGTTTTGGGTGAAGTTTGTTCCTCATGAAAAAGACCCTTTTTAGTCCACAGCAATAGGTACCAAAAGATAAGTTCCCAAGAAGAATTACTCAGGATAAAGAAGCAACTGTTATAACAGAGACTCAAAATAAGGGTGGCTCTTTCCTTTTGCATAATAGTCTACATAAATAGGCAAAGCAGTATGTAGGAGTCTGACTTCTACTATTGAACTTGCTGAAGTGCCATGCCTGTGGTTCTCTAAGTTGGGTAAACATCACCCAAGGTTTCTCACTTGCACCAAGTGGGGGAAGGTGGAGCAAGAAAGGTGGTCTCCCTCTCTTAGAGGATCCCTCAGTTGCATGCATTGCTTCTGCTCACATTCCATTGGCTAAAACTATTAGCCATGTGGCTAACCTTAGCTGCAAGGGAGGCTGGGAAGTGTAGTGTTTCTTTTCCCTCAGGTAGATATGCATCCTGTAAATACCTTCTGGTCTGTGAGAGATAAGGAAGAATTGTTATGGGGCCAACAAGCAGCTCTACTGCTTAAGAAGTGCACAGTAAGAAAGCTCTTGTATTTGTCCAAACTACCCCAGCCCCTGCCACAGGTAAAGCGAAGGACTCACTCTGAAGAAATCACGGTAAGGAGTTCTCCTGGCCATAGAAACTGGCCTGGAAGTGGGCATGTGGCTCAAGTGGACCCCACCTGACTTTTCTTACCAAACCAGGTAGCAGATGTAGCAATTTCCTTTCTGCTCCTGGGACTACGAGGATGTGCCCTGAGCTGACCACAGTCATCTTCCCCATAGGGAGACAGGTAGGATGGGTGTGCAAAACCCATCTGCACAAGAAAGGGTGCCGCTGGCCTCCGAGAGCCCAGGGGGAGAGGTGGGCTTGTCCCAGGCTTCCCTGGGGACTGCTCCATGCAGCCCTGACTGAGCTATTTCATCAACACCTCACCTCCTTTTCACCAAGCTGACTCTAGTTGAGTTGGGGCCATCGACAGCTCAGTCCTGACATTATTGAACATGGTGTGTTTTGCCCTTGGAAAAATGAGTGGAGCTGTAGGGCAGAGGCACAGGTGAGATTGAGAACCTGGAAGAACAGCCTGTGGCCCTGCCATCTGTCTCTTTCTGCTATCCTGCCCAGCAGTATCTTTAAGTTCCCACAGGGCACTTGGCAGGGCAGCTGGCTGGGATTCTCTGCCTTTCCCAGTCAGCCCTGCTTCCTGCCAGTGCCTAACCGCAGCTTGCTCCAGCAGGTCCAGCTGCAAAGAGGGAGGTGCAGGCCCCTCACAAAGGGCCCATTCTCAGCTGGTGTGGCTGTTATCAGGTGGACCTGAACTCTGAGTCACCTGCATCTGGGGCAGCCGTGGGTGAAGCCGCTCCAATCGCATCTGGGCGTCCCTTGCCGGGACCTGTGAGTGGGGGCGGATGCTCAACAGAAGCCCATTGTTTTCAGCCCTTTGGCCGTGAGGTTCTGTCTAAAGCCTTCCTGAGCCCCCGGCTTCTGCTGTCACTCACCTCCACTGCCGGCCCTCCCGTTCTGTCCCACTGCCTCACTGCCACACACACCAGCATTAACCCCTTGGGGAGCCAGAGGGGTGGCCGAGGGCGGCAGAAGATTCCAGCACCTCAAACTTCCTCAAGGGGGCCCAGCAGGCAAGGTAGTCTGAACCCCACTCCTGAGGCCTCCAAGCACTACCAGCAACCAAGCTGTCTTAGGCCTGCGGCGCCACCTGGTGGTCTGCCTTGGAACCGTTTGGATAGCAAGGTCACCTATAGAGAGTTCTCCATTTGGTTTTTTGAAACGATGGTGAGTTCAATTCAGCTCCCCCCTCAGGCTTTGTTTAAATATCCAAATGACAAACTCTGGACCTCCCTGCTCACCCCTCTTCCTCCAATTTCCTCATAAGGTGCTGTCCACACAATGTGTTCTGTGCACCCAACCAGTGTTGGCTGACGGCAGCAGGCTGGAAGACAGAGATTATTTGAGTAATGAAAATAAAGGCTTCCAGTTTCTCAGGTCCTTGAAGAGCATTTGGGAGTTCCCTTCAGAACATCCCACCATTTCTCCTTACTGCCTCTACAAAACCTGTGCTCCTCCAGCACCAGCTTTCAATCAAAAACGGGCTGATTCTTCTAGACCTGCGTGATTACTGTTTCATTCTTAAGTGGCTGCCCAGTTTGGAGATGGGTCAGGGGGCACTTAGAGCTCACCTGGAGAGCTGAGCCCTAGTCCAACACAGATCCCTTGAGGTTCTGTTGCTTTCCTTTTGGGTCCCCAAACCATCGCCGAGAAGCAGTTTGGAAGCATCACCCGCTGGTAAGTTGGGAGAGTCTTCCAGAAGATTCACGGAAAGATAACAAGATGCGTGGAGGGGATTCAGCTCAGTGGTTCCAGTGCCCGCCTTGCAAGCACAAGGTCCCAAATTCAACCCCTGGTACAAAAAAAAAGACATAATGAGATGTTTGGCAGGGTAAGACAGTGAGTAACCTGGCAAGCTGATCACTCCACATGCCACCTGTTATGGTTCAGCCTAGAATGAACCCCAAAGGCTCCTGTGTTCACAATGGGGATCACTCCCCTGAAGAGGTCAGAGCTGAAGGTGCTGTTAGAGGGCGGGGCCTGGTTGGAGGCAGCAGGTCCCAGTGTGTGACCCGGAAGGGTTCACCCCCCACCGTGCTGCTTCTTTCTCCCCTGCTTCCTGGCTCCACAAGCTAAGCGGCTGTCCTCTTCCAAAGCCCTTCCACCATGCCAGTTTTGTCTAGAGCCAGCTGACTGTGGACTAAAAACATGAGCCAAAGTAACCCTCTCCTCCTTCAGTTCATGAGTACTGGGTGTTTTGTCCCAGCTGTGAGAGAGTGACTAAGATACCGCCTAACCCCTGTTTGTTTACTGTCAGCTGCCCAGGTTACTGCTCGGAGATGTGAGGGTGCAGGCAGGGCAGACAATTTGCGTTCACAGCCTCCAGCTCTGAGCAGTAAGCCCTGAACTTGGGCCTGATCCCTGGTCAGACCAACAGAAGCTCTGCGAGACTCTGACCGCCTAAACCATGGACAGTCCATATAGGAGCCCACCCAGCCCACTGCCACGCCACGGCAAAGAGCTCACCTGTCCTTCAGAAGAGTTCCTGCCATGGTCTCGGGGGTCTTGGGCCTCCAAATAAAGTCGGAGCTCCTGGCATCACAGCCCCGCAGGCAGCTGCCCAATCCCTTGTACTCACTCTGTACGGAAATCCCATGACCTCCATTCTGCCTGGTAAAACTGAGGCGGAGGCCAGGCCGTGTGGCTGCCTAAGAGGGTCATAACTCTGATTCAGGCTTATCCACCCAGAGTTCCAATTCACTCTCCCCCAGCCCTGCTGGAGGAAATGGAAAGAAAATAGCATTAAAAGCAGGAAGGTGGAAGCTATGAGAGATACAGAAGGTAAAGGATCAAACAGGGAGATAAACAAGCTGAGTCAGACCCAGAGGGCCACAGCCGGACAAAGCAGCCGGGATGGGAAAAGGGGACCGGCACAGGCTCCCAGAGGGCAGGGAGCCCCACAATGCAGCCAGGCCAGGGCCTCTTCCCCAATCCGAACATACCAGCGTTGCTCACTGAAAGGACAGGCGGGGCTGGGTCTGGCAAGATGCCCAAGAGATTTTGCAGGAGGACAATCCTGTGGCCTGATCAGGGGCCTGCAGAAAGTCACATGGGTCGGGAGGAGACCAAGATGCTGAGTGTCCTCGGAGTCTTCCCAGCTCCAGAGCCAAGAAGTCCCAGTTCTGCCAGCAGAGGGCCCCAGAGCAGAGCGCAGGAGCAGGGTGGGGGAGGGGAATGGGCCCTGCTCAAGGCTCAGGCCCACGCGCATGGTGGTCCTTCCTGCTGCCTAGGTGTCTGTGTGTGCTCTGTGGGTGCGTGTGAACAAGTGTGGGCTTGTATCTCCACATGAGTGTGATTGCTTGTTGGTGTTGGGTGTGTGTGCCCCCCAGTTCTTCGCACATGTCAGCACTGTTTGTGCTTGTGTGTGTGAGTGCTTTGTGCATATGGTGAATTCCTGGGCTTTCAAGGAGAGAGAAAAAAAAGGGGTGACTGGGTGTGGGTTAGCAAAGCTTATGCTCACAGGATCGCAGGAGTGTGAGGCCCCTGTATGTGCCAGACCCACACGCCCTGATCCGGCCTTGCCCCTCTGCCCTGGCTCAGCACAGCCTGGGTTCTGCCGAAAGCCCGTTGACCCAAGGTGCCGTCCTTCCCAGGAAGGGAGGCCTTGCAGAGCTGTGGGCCTTGTTCTTGTCAGGAGGGAGCTGGGGCGGGGGAGCTGCCCATGGCCGACTTTCCACAAGGGAAGAAAGGCAGCAGCCATGGGGTCACCACCCTGGTCAGGCCCAGCTCTGTACCAGAAGCCAGAGGGAGGCTCCCCGACACTGCAGCCAGGTGTGGGGCACACTGTGGGCCCCTGTGCCGTGGGAAGCTGTGTTGCTTCCTGTGGTTGCTGCAACAATCACCACAACTAAGCAGCTTACAATACACATTTACAATTCTACAGTCCTGAGGACAAAATCCAAAATCATCACCACAGGACGACCCCGAGGAGCTGGCAGGGCCTGGTTCCCCACAGAAGCTGGAGGGAGTCAGCTTCCTGAAACCCCAGCTCTACAGTCCACTGCACTCCTCGGCTTGCGGCCCCTTCTCTCTCCCAAGCTGGCCTCACAAACACCTCCAAATCTCTGCCCTCAGGCGCCCTTCTCCTGCTTTCAACCCGCCGGCCTCCCTCGTAAGAGGATTCTTGTGATGACCTGGGCCCGCTGCAGTCATCCCAGGTGGTTTTCCGTCCCTGGGCGCCTGACATCATGACATCAGCAAGCTCCTGTGCCCATGAGATGACCCCTCACGGTTCCCGAGGTTCAGCATGGGGCGCCCAGGCGAGCATCATTTCCATTACCGAAGAGGGCAGCACAGACAGACATGCTCACTCCTGCCGGGGTTTCCCAGAGGTCCCTGGGGCCGCAGCAGCGACCCCTGCCCTGGGAAGCAGAGCTTTCTCGGCACCCCTCCCAGCCCCCGTCTGCTTTCCCAGAGGAATCCCTACCAGCTCGCCATCGCCCTCTCCCTCCTGCCTGTCTCCGCTGCTCCTGGCACTCAGGGGCTCCTGGCAGCAGGGCACTAGCCTCCAGCTTCAAGCCTCCCAGCCTTCTCCACAGGCACAGAGCCACACACGTGGGCTCCCTCCCACTCCCCACAGAACTGGGGACACGCACTGCTGCGCAGCCCAACACAGGGGCCCGCAGGGCTCCTGGCTTCTCAGCTGCTTCCCAAGGCCGGGCTCCCCACCCCAGTCAGCCGCACATCTGGAATCATGCTGGAAATTCCACTGGCTCTCTCCCGCGAGGAAACGTGTCAAATCTTCCCAGAGATGTCGTGGAAGTGGAAAGCTCTGGGGAGGGGGCTCAGAACGCTGGGAGCTTTGGGGAAATCCAGATGTCACCATGAGTCCTCAGTCCTGGGCGCAGTGGGCTCCCTCCACCCCGCCCTCACTTTATTTCCTGCCCTGTGAAAATTAAAGACACCTGGAGTGAGCAGTGGAGTTTGTGTCTCACTGGGACCCACAAGTCCGTCCATGTGTGTGCGTGTAAAACATTGACTTTTTGATAGAGACTGAGTTCTTTTTTCCTGGAGTGAAAAATGTTGACATGCCTTTGGAGGATTGTCTGCCCAGAAAACCCCCTGATGCATGAAGAAGACATGTTCTTCCTTTCTCTCTAGCACGTATACATATATCTCCCAGAGCCACGTGCTCGCTGGCCAGGGCCAGGGGCATCCTCACCTCCCCCTCCCCCAGGCTGGGATGGTTACAGAGCTGGGTCCCAGGGCAGCCTTGCCACCTGGCCCTTCGCACCTCTAGGCAAGTGTTTTTGGCTCCTGTGGCTGCTGGGACAAGGCCTCGCAAAGCGAGTGGCCAAGCACAGCACACATCTACTCCTCACGGGTCCAGAGGCCCAGAGTCAGTGCCACTCGGTGGGAGCGCGCCTGTCTCCAGGGCGGGTTCCTCCGGGAGCCCCTGGGGGAGAATCATGTCCTTGCCTTTTCAGCTTTTAGCAGCTGCCTGTCACCCTTGGCCCAGGGCCCCTCCCTCCAGTATCCCTGTCTGCCTCCTCCGTAGCACAGCCTTTGTGTGTAATTCTGACTCCTCCTATGTCCCCATTAAAGACATTAAAGATGCTTTTGAGGAGACTGGCCTGCCTCTATAAGCCCCGTCTCACAGTCTGTAACTGTATCATACCTGAGAAGGCTCCGTCACCATATTAAGGTAACACAGTCACAGCCTCTGGCCATGGGACCCGAGCACACTTGGGGTCCATTCCAAGTGTGCCTCGGATTTTCATCTGCCGTCCCAGAGGCTCGGTGTCCTTAGCGTCTGCCACGCGCTAAGAGAGGTTAGGACAGCATCTCCCACCTCCCGCCGCCTCTGGCAGAGCACACCTGGCACATCTCTGCATGCTCTGCTGTGTCGCTGGGAGCCCCATTCCACCCTCTGCCCATCGGCGGGAGTCCTCCCTACCCCGCATCCAGCACTGGACTCAGCGCCCAGTGTGGGGCCCTCAGCCCCTGCCCGGGAGAATCACTCAGATCTTAGTCACCTCTCCCTGAGGCATCCCTCAGCCGTGCAGCTGCGAGGTGGGCAGAAGAACTGGACCTGTTGGAGAGGATGGTAAGGTGCCCAAGATGCGTCCTCACGGCAGCCTGTTGGCTCAGCCCCTAGCCCAGGTTTCCCATCACGCACTGCTTCTGGAGTCCCCGGAAGGCAGGCAGGTGCCTGAGGTGTGAGGAGGGCTCCAGGCAGGAGGCGCTGCACCACACAGAGCTAAAGCTCAAAGCTTTTACTATCAGACTAGTAACCTGGCCCTGGCCCTGGCCCTTTTCTCCCCTCCCCCTGCCCTCCTGCTTACCCGCCTGGCCACCCAGCTGTCCCTCTAGTGTCCACACACCCCATGCAGGGCCTTTGCAGGTGCTGCCCCCTTTGCCTGGAACCCTCTCCGTCCTCCCTCCCCTAGTGTTCATCAGACTCATATCCTTTAGGTTTCAGAGTAAATGTTTCTAATGAAAAGAGATCATCACTGAGCTTCCTGTCTAAATCTAAATCTGAAGCCCCCTCCACTTAACCTACCTGATTCTTTTTCTTCCTAGTACTCAGAACAATTGTAACTAGTGCATTTCTGATATTTCTGGCTAAATGGATGCACCTTGCGACCATACCCTTAAGTGAAGTAAGTTGGATACACATATTTAAATACCGAACTGTTTCTCTGGTGTGAGAAACCGAAAGTGTAAATAAGGATCAAACTGTATAATAGACATTTGGAAACTGGAAGAAAATGTTCAAGTCAGAAGGGCATTAAGGGAAGGATGAGGAGGAAAGAAAAAGGGACAAGAAAAAAAAGAACAGAAGGAAAAAATAGAAACAAAGGTTTTGCAAATAAAGGAGAGAAAGGAGGAATGAGAAAATAGAAATATCACGTACAGATATAAATTCCCTATGATGACTGTTGTCATTATGAAAAACTACCAATAAATTTTTGCAAAAAAAATCAAAATAGGGGCCGGAGAGTTAGCTCAGTGGTTCCGGTGGCTGCCTCACAAGTGCAAGGTCCTGAGTTCGATCCACGGTAACCACATACAATGCTGGGTGTGGTGATCATGCCCACCAGCAATCAATACCACATACCACAGTGTTGGGCATGGTGGCTCACGCCTGTAATCCCAGCACTCGGGAGGCAGAGGCAGGAGGATTGCTGCATATGAGGCTTGCCTGGGCTACATAGTGAGCTCAGGGTCAGCCTGGACTACAAAGAGAGACCCTGTCTCAAAAAAAAAAAAAATCAAAATAATAATGCATTTCTGTTTTCTGTCTTCTTCCTCAAGAGGGATGTAAGCTCCATGGGTCTACAGTTGTCTCTGAAGCCCTAGTATTTTAGCCTCGGGTTTAGAATTATCCATGGGTGCTTAACATCCAACTGCTGATTATCCATGGGTGGCCCCCCTACTCAGGGCCTTCTGTGTGCAGAAACTCTTCAGGTGCCACAAGCCACTGGCCAGGGGTTTCCCTTCCATAGCACGAGAGTTAGAAGAAAGATCTGGCCCCGAGTTCTGGCCCTGCCTCTTAGTTTTACGGGTGGCCTTTATGGGGTCCCATTTCCTCATCAGAAGAAGGAGGACAATAATTGGGCCTACTTCCCAGGTCAGTTTTGAAGACTAAGAATGACATGTGAAATCAGGTGCAGTGGGGAAGCCTATAATCCCAGCACTAGGGAGGCTGAGGCAGGAGGGATCGCTGTGAATTTGATGTCAGTCAGATCAAGCCCAGCCTGAGCTGCCTACTGAGACCCTGCCTCGGAATAAAAGCATAAGAAATGAGGTATGAGAAGTCTGTGATGCTGACTGTCACCCCCATCAGCCTGCCGCCTCACCGGCTCTTGTGCTTGCCCTCAGTCTCTGACTTAGCCCTGTGCCCCGAGGGAACCAAATCGGCTCCAGCCCGTGCCCACCCAGTGAGGTTCTGAGGGAGCAGATCTGCGGGGGGCTGAAATTCTTTATCTTCATTAATCTTTATTTTAAAATAAACATCCTGGGCAATTCTGCTGGTTCAGCCACTGGATGTGTGGTGATGGAGTTTTATTTCAGTGAAAGGCAACTTGTGCCCTCTCAGAAGTGAGAGGTGAGGGCTGGGGTGGTGGCTCACGGGACAGCACTTGTCTAGTGTATCCGATGCCCCATGTTCCATCCCAGGACTAAAGGATAAAGTGGGGTTCAACTGAAAGACACTTTCCCACGGCCCCTGGAACCACAACAAGTGACCTCCTCTGGAGGGTGGCATTCCTCCAGGGGTGAGGGCAGCACCAGCTGTGTGCCCTCCTGCAGCTGTCTCAGCGCTGTGGCCCAAGGGAGATCACCGTGAAATTCATTCTCCACATCTCCCAAAGCGGGACCAGGTGGCAACTGGCTGGAGTTGCAGATTCCCCCCAGCCAGGGCTCCCCAAGTCCCGCTGCCTGCTGTACAGCAGCTGCCTTTTGTCCCGACTCGGCTCATGGCCCTGACAGGAGACTTTCTCCGCTGGGCTCCGGAAGGGCCCGGCTCTTGTGTTTCTGGATGTTCACTGGGGCAGTGGCTTTGGGAGGTGGCCCTGGTTGGGCTCCCCCAAGGTTTGGACCCAAGCTAAGGCAGACAAGGCGACCTTCACGGGTGTCCTCCTGTGAGGGACAGAAGCAGGGACTTTCATTGCCTCAGGTAATCTCAGGCAGGTGCAGAGACCTGAGGAGGAAGGAGGGGGGAAGGGAGGGCTGTCCCTCACCAGACACACAGGACTATTGACGCTGGGAAGCCGGGCGCAGCCTCTGGATCTGGTCCACACCGAGGAGGAAATGATCTTCACTGAAAAACAAAGTTGAAAAACAGTTAACTGCAGCAAAGAGAAAAAGGAAGGGGAGGGGACACCTCCAACTGTCTGGTCATCAAAATCACTTGGGTAGCTGGTTAAAAATAAAGATTCCAAAACTGGTTCCAAGTCAATAAAATACTGCTCTTGGTAGCTCTGGATTTCTCTTCCTTGTGGTTTCAAAGGTAGGTCTCAAGTCCCACAGCTTGGAAGCCCCATGGTGGAAGGTACAGGGAGCGGGAAAGCAGTTCCTCAAGCAGCCAACAACATGGATTCTAGGTCTAATCTGCTCTTTGAGTTTGGGGAAGGAGAGTGGGGGAGAAGCCCTAAAAGCAGCACCTCTTCAGCCGGGCTGGCTCTGCACAGCGGGACTGCCCCTACCTGCCATCCCCGGGGAGCTCCCCTTCCCACCTCTCTGTCTCCCATAGCGGCCCTTGCAGCTCCCAAATGTAGGGTCCTTAAATCTGGAATGGACTGGTGTGGTTAAATGAAGGACCCGACATGGAGAGATCATCTTCAATCATCGGGCCGCCCTGGCCGAATCCAAGTGACCCCATAGGAGAGAGGAAGAAGGAGCAGTCAGAATGGAAGCAGAGACGGTGACACGCTCTTCGGAGATGGAGGAAGGGGCCGCAGGCCAAGGACGGCAGACGGCTACTAACACTGAAAGAGCGAAGGCTGTGATTCTTCCCCAGGGCTTCGTGGAGCGGCCAGCCCTTCCCTCAGTGGCACTGACTCTGTCCCCGTAGCCTCCGGAACCGAAGGAGAGAACATTGTGCTGTTCTCGGCCACTGGCACTGTGGTGCTTTGTCACACAGTCTCAGAGCCTCAGAGGTCACCGGCATCTGCCCCTCACCCAGGGCTCTAGGGATGGAGGCCCTGGGCCCTCCCTGTCTCTGGAGCTCTTGTCAGACCTGCTCTCTTTCCCCGTTGCCTTCTGGGGCTCCCCCTCGGCCCTTCCTGTGCCTTTGACTCCCCACCCAGGAGGCAGCATGGCCCTGGCCTCCCTGCAGACCTGCCCATCTTCTCCTGCTCTGCTTGCCCTGCCATCCACTTAAAATCCTAATCAAGGCCTGGCACTCCACCCTCAGATTCACCCCGGGTCGTTCCTCAGCAAACGAGCATTTCTGAGTGAGGCCACTTCCTCCCCAGTGTCTTCCTCATAGTTGTTCACACCATCAGACTTGTTTTGGAGCATTTCATATCTTTTCCTCAACTAGGAATGTTAAGTTTCCTGGAGACATAAACTTGCCGCTTTTTTGCCATTGTTTCAGTGCTTGTTATATCCTAGGTGTTCAATAAATTCGGTATTTGTTGAAAATAGCCCTGGCATAAGCCACACCTCCTCATGGGCCCGCTGTGTCTGTGCTGGGTCACATGGTGGTCTGAAACACCTCTCTGGGACCCAGAAGTGTTAATAATGGGTAGGGTAGGTCCCTGAGTCCTGGACCCTGGCCTATGTTGGCCTCAGTGGGCCCCTTTTTCTCTCTGAGCTTCTGATGCCTGTCTGAGGAGCGAGGGGGGGGTCCAGGTTCTGTAGCCTCCCAGGGAAACTGTGAAGATAGGCTAGAGGCAGCTGTAGCGCCCCAGCCCAGGATGGCAACCATCCCACCCTCAACTGACCCCCTCTGTGGGCCTCAGACTCTGTAACAACTTGGTTCGGCCTTTGCCCAGGCTCCCACTAACTACTACACTCTGAGCCGACCACAGGACCCGACAAGACTTGCTGTCTCGTACTTGACAATTCCTCTTCTAGGGCTTTATCCTAAAGAAATAACCAGAGCCGGGCGTGGTGGCTCACGCCTGTAATCCCAGCACCCGGGAGGCAGAGGCAGGAGGACTGCTGAGTTCGAGGCTTGCCTGGGCTACATAGTGAGCTCAGGGCCAGCCTGAACTACAAAGCAAAACCCTGTCTCAAAAAAACAAAACAACAACAACAAAAAAAGAAATAACCAGAGATGTATGCAAAGACATGTGTGTGAAGACATTAATTTAGTTACTGTTTATAATAGCAAACAATTTGGAAAGAGTATGTACGTGTTAGTATATGCACATACATATATTCACAATAGCACTTCAGTTTTATTTAAATATGTGTGTATACTAGAATGGTCATGTCCATTTACAATGAAAACATAATGGAGTATTTTTATTTTAGTCTTTACACTTTTAAAGACTTCTAAAAATTATTTTTATAATGACCCTATATTCCTACTATAATTTTTAAATGCTTTTTTTTAATGAGGGGAAAGAATTTTGATTTCAGCTAGGTGTGGTACATCCCTGTAAACCTGGCACTCTAGGAACCAGAACCAAGAGGGTCGCAAGTTCAAGTCCAGCATGAGCAATTTGGTGACTTCATCAGACTCTTTCACAAAAATTAAAAAAAAAAAAAACCAGAAAAGGCTGGGGACACAGACCAAGGCGAAGTTCCTGGTTTCAATTCCTAGTACTGGGGGAAAAGTTACTGCCTACCCTGTCTTCACTGAGACAGGGAGTACCCAGAGTAGTACAAACAACGCTCGAGCAGTGCACAAGTCTGGGGTGTCCCTGGTCCTGACAGCCCTCTGTGTGAGGGGTGAGTCTCAGCATGTGG
>PVIC010010452.1:15361-25948 GCA_004025085.1 Thryonomys swinderianus
TTTTTTTTTTTTTTTTTTTTTTTTTTTTTTTTTTTTTTTTTTTTTTTTTTTTTTTTTGTGAAATGGTGTATTACTCTGCCATAAAGACTGATGAAATTGAATCATTTGTACTCCAATGGACTTACCTTCATACTCATAGGTGAAATAAATAGGTCACAGATGTGCAAATATTGTATATTTTCTCTCATATGAAAAACTGAAGTTATAAATGTGTTCCAAAATGCTTGACTGATATTGTGAAATGGTAAATATTCAAAGGGTAATGGGGCTTAAGAGTAAATAATGAAGAAAGAAAAAAAAAATTAATGTTAAAAAAAGGAAACAATGCTTGTGTATATAGGGGTGGGGTGGAGGAAAGGTGAGTAGGTGAGGGGAAAAATGAGAATTAAGTTGTGTCCTATACTGGTACAAATTCTCAATGTGGAGTGTATATGATGTGTATATATAATGTACGAACAAAAAGTACCAATAAAAAAAAATGAAGTCCCATTTGTTGTTTCTTCCTGCTAGCTCCTGTGCTACTGAAGTTTTCTTCATAAAGTCTTTCCTATTCAGTGTCTCTAAGAATTCTGCCTACCCTATCTTCCAGTAAGTTTAGTGTTTCTATTTTATTATTTGGTCCTTAATTACCTTTTATTTCAATTTAGTGAATGGTGAAAAGTCACGGTCTAGTTTTAGTCTTTGACAGGGAGAAGCCCAGTTTTTCCAGGACCATTTATTAAAGAGACAATCTTTCCTCCACTGAGACTATTTAGTTTGTCAAAGATGAGGTGGCTTTGTATATGTAGATCTTCTGGATTGTTCTGAATTGTTTCTGCCTCTTCTGGTCTTTTCCATTGATCCTCACACATTTTTAAATATAACATTGTTTCTCTGTTTTGAGAAACTTAAAGAGTAAATAAGAACAAATATGTATAACAGACATGGTGAACTAGGAAAAAAATGTTTATATGGCAAAGAGCACTAATGGTCAGGGAGGTGAAAGGAAGGAGGGAAAAGGAAAAAAAAGAGCAAAGAAAGATAAGATGGAAACAATGTTTTTGCAAATAAGGAGGGGAGAGGGGATGAATGGAGGGGTGAGGAATAGAAAAAAAGAAGAATCAAGATATCATGATTGTATGATGTACATTTACAGATTCTCCATGGTGAATGTGGTCTTTGTGTACATCTAAATTGTAGCAATAAATTTAATTAGTTAAAAATAAAAGTGTTACCATTGTTCAAAGGAAGAGTGATTCAAGAATTTCAAACATTGTGCAATGTTAATGTTTATTACTTTTAAGCAGAATTGTTTATTGAACCCCAGGCCTTGTATTGCTAAGCAAGCATTCTGCCACTGAAGGACTGTAATCTGAATAATACATCATCAGACCTTTTTATTATTATTTTAACCTTTTTTTTTGAGACAGGGTCTCACTTTGTAGTTCAGGCTAGCACTGAGCTCACTATGTAGCCCAGGCAAGCCTTGAACTCGGCAATCCTCCTGCCTCTGCCTCCCGAGTGCTAGGATTACAGGCGTGAGCCACCACGCCTGGCTTTATTATTATTTTGAAAGAGAGTCATCTCAATCTTGTGATCCTTCTGCTTTAGCCTTTACAAGAGGTGGAATTACCGGTTTGGGCCACAACAACTGGCACTAGATAAACTCTGATAGTGCTTCTCCCTCTGCATTACATTGATGTTGTAGAGAAATGTATATTACTTCCATGCACACTGACCTTAACACACAAGAGCAGTTTATGTCTCAGATTGTTCCAGATGCCTGAAACAATTCTCATATATAAATCTCTTAGGAATAAGCTGAAAAATCTCCATTTCTTCTGAAATGTTCCTGTTTCTTAATCATTTTTAATTTCATCTTAAATATGTCCACTTTCCTGATAATAGTTGCATATTATTCCTGGTGAATATAGTTTTATAAACAATGAACTGCATAGCCTCACATTTTGGGTGGTTTGGAGCAAGCTTTAGTGAAAACACAATGTCATGAAGATTTATATTCCAAATAACCCAGCTCACCATAGCATGGAGCTCTGTTTGTTGGATATCCCCTAAAGGATGTTCCACGTGATGTTCTTGCAAATGCTGGTGCATGCAGAACCAAGCGCTGAAATCTCTTTTTTTTTCTTCCCAGCAATAGAAGACTCAAGAGGTGCTGGAAGAGATTTTGTTAGCTCGAGAGACAGAATCTTTTCTAATAGAGAACAAAACTGCATCCGCCGATCATACCAAGGAAATATACCTTACAACTTTAAGTCAATTTAAAGTATGTTTTCCTTCACTTAGTTTCAATGTATTTCCAGAACACTTTCTCACCTGAGGCCACCAATGTCATGAATGTCGGAAGTAGTTATGGGTCTGTGACAATTTCTTTAATAACTTGTGTTGATTTATATGCTTATGAACATAGACTACCTTTATAAGTAAAAATGAAAACAATTTATGATTAGCTTGTTTTTAAGCAGTTAGTAATTAGATGAGAAGTGATGAGAAAAAAGGACTGGGCAGGAAGAATCCTTTCCAATAAACTGTATACTAGCAACAGCTTCCAAGAACAGCAGGTAGATTATGTATTGTCTGTAAAATGAGCAAATGTTATACATAGAATTATTTCATAATTAAGAATTTTAAGCGACATGTACTTCACAGTAATTTATCCCTGTAGAGTTAAAGATGAGAGTACAGTGTGTTGGAATAAATTCAGCCTCATAACTGACTTATGTTTCTTGTCTGCCTGGTGTACTTATCTGTTTAGGATAGTAAGATTTTATCTTGAACTTTGTGAATTCACAGAAGTTTAACAAGTCATAACACTAAATATTAATTATATCCTAAATAATGGAGTATATGTTATAAAAGAGATTTCAAAACGGCAATGATGAATTGATTTTGGCATACACACATTGATGCATTGCTTGAGCAAGAGTGAGTAAATTCTTGTGACTTAAAATAATGGGCCAAATCTAGAGTTTTCACTTAAAAATCCAGATAAATGACTTCTTTACACTTGCAGTATCTTGTATATTTGTCTCATGTTTGTGCTGGAATTAATAAGCCAGAATTCAGAAACAGTGGCTCAAAGACAAAAACTCTTAACCACAATTTATACCGATCCTTAAGCAATTTTTCTTTTGCATAAAAGAGGATAAATTCTAGTGCCTCATGCATTCTACGAAAGCATTCTATCACCAAACTACAGTGACTCAATCCCTACTTTTAAACACATAGTCCATTTCACGTATATGTGTAACCAAGCTAGTACCTGTAAACAACAGTGTGTGGGACTCTTAAAAAGCAAGAAAAATAACTAAAATTCAACCTAAACCAGGAAAACATGAAAATTACAATAATTTTTAAATAAAGGAATTCGTTCTCCACAATACACAATTCTTCATGGCACAGATGTGGTCACTGAATCCTAGATTGATGGTGCTGTTGTTGCTCCTAGACCCCCTAGAAATCATCCTACCAAACCAATCTCTTTAAATATGAAAAATCAGAAGTCCAAAGCAGCTAGCAAACTGCCTAAGATTTTTTCATCTGATACACAAAAACATAAGCATCATACATATTAAGGTGGTATCATATCATGTTTGGTACATGTATAATGTTTAAATCCAATTAAATATATTTATCTTCTCAAACACTTACTATCTGTTTAGGGTAAAAGAAAAATGAAACTTCTTCCTCTAGCTTTCTGCAATTTAAGAGCATTGCTGTCATCTCTTGTCACACTACTCTGCAATATCACTCCAGAGCTTCTTGGTTCTTGCTTTTCCTCTAGGGGAACTTAATAAGCATTGACCAACCAACTTGTCTAAGATTCTTCTAGTCTTTTAAACAAGTGGAATAAGAAATATTTCTCACAGATTTTTAATGCTATGCCACTTCTGGTTGGTAGAGATAATATTTTAAAATAAGTGGTTATTGCAATTCTTCTCTATTTTTGACATTTTACTTTCTATTAGCAGATCACAATACATTATGTTTACATTCTATCTTTGGATAGAAAGGTCAGAGAAAGGTTTGGGCAAGTAGCTTTATAGTAGGGAAACCTGAAAGATATTCCATGGACCTGATTGTCTTTTTCAGGATTTACATTTTCAGTGTACCTTTGGCATACCATTTTATAACCTCCATAACAAGTTGCCCTGTATTACAACTTTGTACTTTTCTTAGGACTATTGCTAGCACTTGGGTTGAAATAAAAGAATTTGATCAGAGAATAAAAGAATTTGATCAGGGAAATAAATCAAGATACCTGAGTAGTACCTTAAAATCAAAGATAGTACTGTCGAATTTGGAAATTTGGTAGAACCAGGAGAAGTAAACCTTTAGCATTCTGGGGGCATGCAGTGAATTTAGACATTATTTCATCATTTGCAACATGTAATATTTTCTGGGTCTTAATTTCTGATCTTTTCTACTCTGCAAAACTGGGCTGCCAGAGTTACTTCTTGCAGATTAGGGGCTAACTGAGGAATTACAGTCAAATGCAGGGCAGTACACATTTTTGTTTGTGACTTATGTTTGTGAAATTCTCATGGCATTGTTTGGACATCAAACAGGTTATTTGTGAGGATAAAACTGGAAAATAATTTTTCTACTGACCTTCCATAACCCTTCAGCATAAAAAGTTTTGCTTGAGGCCTGAAATTGAAACATTTCATGGATCATTAATATTTTTCACAGTCATTTGTTCATCACAAATGAGAAACTTAATGCTCTGAATGATATATCTTGGTATTAATTAAAGTCTGTAATAGTGAATGAGTTAAGTAGAATCTAAATCAAATATGATGGAGAAACTCCAGAAATGATGACTGGTATGTTTGTGATTATAACTCTCCTTTGGTTTGTCAAGTACTTGATTTGATATTCACAACCCAATTCAAATATAAATCCATAAATACAAATAAAGGATTTAAATGTTCAATGTCTTTTAAATTTTATCCTATCATATGAAAATTAGGCATGCCCTACCATCCTGTCATGCAATCACTGACAAACAATGGCCAGTGCTTATTATAAAATGACCAAATTAATTTCAGGTTTATAGAAAACTCATTCTTTTGCTTGAAACATAGTAGGGATATTAATAATTTTTAGACAGATCCTTCTGTTTGCTAGTGAAGAAGTTTGTTAGGATCACTAATTACTTATGGGTTTACCAAAAACTGAAGATGTGCACATTTGGGCCACTCACAAAATGGTGTTAGAAATGTGAAATGATCAATTGGAAGTTTACACATAAGGCTTTATCATTTCAGTCATATATATGTCTAATGAGGTTGGAACTTCTGTGATGTCTCTTTTGTCTCTGCTTTCAAGAGTAGAAGCTCAAGAAAGAGGAACCTAGAAAGCAATGTGAGTTCTAGAGCTTATATATAGGATAAATAGAGAAATGGAGGAGGGCAAGGAAGCAACAATTGTTGTCTTTGTCGATACATATATCCTGTTTCATTTCTTTCCTACATCTTCAAGTATATATCAATTTTTGCCATATTTTAGATGCTACCACATAGTGTATCTAAGAAATTCATTTGTTACTGAGATGTGATGATAAATGAGGTACAGTGCTTAAGGAGACACAGTGGATTAAGAAAGTTAGAATGTAACTTTTTCTGTTATAGGCATGGCATGTGCAATGTGTGAATATTTGGGTTATCTGGGTAAAGTTATAGTGTTTTCCCTACATACTGCTTGGCGTATTATGCTCAGTAGAAAAGACTGAAGAGTAGTGAGCACTTACTAGGTGCCAAACACTAAACTAAGCTGATTGCATATACAGACATCCTTGATTCTCAAAAAAGTCCAATGAGACATATTGTTAGCATCATTATTTTATTGAAACTGAGTCAGAGATGTTAAATAATTTGATTAAAGTCATACATCTACCATGCAATAAAATTAATAGTTGAACCCCTTTGGTGTGGCTCTAGATTGTCCTTAATTGCCATACTATGCTGCTTCTCATTCATGGTTAGGTGGAACAATTATTGTAATCATCATTTGAAATTCTTGTTTAAATTGAGTTTATTGCTACATTTTACATATACATTAGGATCACATTCAATATTAAAAATTTGTAGCTGTATGTGACACATCCTGATTCTTATTTTTGCCCTTTCCCCTGGCTACCTACCACCCCTAATCTCCTATATACAAAAGCTTTGTTTCCATTTTTTGTCTTCACTATCAAATTTTTTCTTTCTTTTCTGTATGTTCCCTGATCTGCCCTTTACCTTTTCCCTTTGAACATTTTTTCCCTATTTCATGATGTCTGTCATACATTCTGGATGAAAAGACCATTGTATATTGATATCAAGAGTATGTGACTTTTCTTTGTTTTATGCATTTATGGAAATTTTGTAATTTGTTTATATGGTGAAACAAAATTATAGGTTAGATATTTTACATGGTGATAATGTTGGTGATAATAATAACAATCTTGATACCTGACATTTTATAAGTGCTTTACATTCTTTAGCACATATATCCTCACAACAAACCTGTAACACTGGTACAGTTATTATTTCCATTTATGCATGAGAAAACACGAGGAAAGAAACCAACTTTCAGTTATACAAACAAAAGCAATAGAATAGGAATTCAAGAGTAGGTCTCATTGTCATCGTCCATGAGTTTTGACCTCTACAGTACATACTACATGTGGTTTTGACAGTCTATCACATTACCTGCCCTCATCACATTGCCCTACAAAGTTACTGCTAGGTTCTCCATTTGGATTTCTCCTATTGATATGGAATGTGAGGGGACAAGACACTTGCCCTGGCTTTTATGCCACAGACCTACTATGAGCAGTGGGGTCAGGGACAACCCTGACCAAAGGGCTTGGAAAGTGTCAATAAATACTGTATTTCATGCCTACTGTGTACAAGAGGTCCTTTCCATTACTGACTGCACAGCATTAAACAAAACAGAATTCTCTACTCTTTTTTTTTTTTTCAGACGGTCTCGCTTTGTAGTCCAGGCTGGCCCTGAGCTCAATATGTAACCCAGGCAAACCTCGAACTCAGCAACCCTCCTGCCTCTGCCTCCTGGGTGCTGGGATTACAGGCATGAGCCACCACACCTGGCACTGTGGTATGTGGTATTGATTGCTGGTGGGCGTGAGTCACCAGGGCCAGCATTGTATGTGGTCACTGGGATTGAACTCAGGACCTTGAGCTTGTGACGCAGGCACTGGAACCACTGAGCTAGATCTCCGGCCCCAGAATTCTCTACTCTTTTACCTTACATAGTTTGCAGTGTAGCGGGAAAAAGCCTCATTCAGTAAGCATGTTATTACTATTGCCATTGGAAACAATATCTCAAAAAGGAAGAATAGACAAAGAAGTAGATGATCAGTCAAAAAGGTAAGTATATCTTCATAAAAAGTTGTGCAATAAGATTTATAATAGTTTACTTGATAATATTCAAAACATTGAAACAAATCAAATGTCCAACCGCTGATCATCAGGTAAATAAAATCTGACATATCTATACAATTGACTATCACTGGGTCATGAAAACGAATGAACGTTGATGTCTACAACATTCATGAACCTCAAACATATTATAGAGTATAGGAAGCCAGACAGAAAATTCTACTAGTTATATAAATTCAGTTATATGAAATATCCAGAATAGGCAAAACTCATAGAGACAGAAAGTAGACTAATGGCTACCGGGGCCTGGAGAAAGGGAGTGATTGTTACTGTGTATTGGGTTTCTTTTAAGAATGAAATTCCAAATTGAGAAAGTGGTGAGAGTGGTAAAACCTTGTTAATATACTGAAAGCTACAAGTTGTACTGCTGAAAATGATAAACTTTGCAGTATCTGGATTATGCAAATAAAAACATCCAATATTAAAGTTAGACTTGGGCAAGGTTTATGTAACTGTAACCGAGTGGCATTGCTTTCAGTTTACAAAGCAACCGAACTAATTCTCGAGGTTGAGGTGAGTGGTAGTGATAGGGAAATATTATACTGTAAGACAGGCTCTTGCCTTGCTTCCATATTTTTAGTCCCCCCCCCCAGTGTTTCATAACATAACATTGTGCTACTCGGCAGCACTTCTCAACATAGCAAAATGTTTTGTAATTGTTTGAAATTTGTGACCTCTCAGAAATGTTCTGTTAGCTTCGCCCCTCTCCGGACTGTTGTGTTCACTCTTCCCCTCTCAGAAATATTACCTCCGCCCTTCTCAGAAGTGTTCCATTAGCTCTGTCCCTTTTCAGAAATGTTCTGTAACTCCACTCTCAGGACTGTTCCATTACTAACTCCCCTCTCAGGAATGTTCCATTAGCTCTGTCCCTCTCAGGAGTGTTTCATTAGCCCCACCCTCTCAGGAATGTTCCATTGGCTCCACACCTCTCAGGAATAATCCATTAGCACCACCCCTCCCAGGAATGTTCCATTTGCTCCACCCCTCAGGAAGGCTATATAAATTTGTCTCCTCTCAGTAATATGCGGTTAACTCTACCCATGCAGTTAAAGTTCTATAACTCTGTCCCCGTTCAGTAAGCACACTTTCCTACTATGCCTTTCTGGAGCATTCTGTAAATCTAACCCTTTGCTTCGGTGAACTTCCTGGCCTACCCCACAGACCCGTATATATTTGTAGTCAGGCATTTAGATTTCAGGTTACAAAACTCCACTGAGGATTTTCTCCACCTCTCCCAGTGACTATTAGGTTACTGAGTCTTCGAATTGTGATAGCCAAGACCCAGAGCTATACTATTCCACTATAACATTCAAGCGTGTCACTTGGTTTTGACACTGAGTTGTAACACTTGGCTACCTAGCTGAGCTGTTCCGATCTACCACAATAGTAAGAGCCCACTTACTAATTATGTCCTATGCTCCAACAGTTATGGGTACAGGCCCTGTATATTATGTTAACGAGCCCATCTGAGTATATTGCTGAGAATTGTGATGTCACAGAGAATTTTCAGAACATTCCATTTACCCTTGACCAAAATATACAAGCCTGGTGGCAGACTTGGTAGCTCCGTGAAACACCAATTACAAAAGTAAAAATTACTGGGGCAAAGCCACCCAAAGGTGGCTAGATTTTTAAAGGTGACACTCGCAACACCGGATCCATTGTGTGAACTAGTTGCCTTGTCTTAAAGGCACGGTTTGAAGACCCCGCTATTATCTTGGGTATATGATTAACTCCAACCTGGACACCAAGGTCTCAGAGGTAAGAGACTGATGAGAATACTCTATTAACATATATAATAAGACATAAGCCAAAAGATAGAGTAAAATATACTTCCTAGTAATAATTAGTCAAATGCTAATAAGGAAATTACTGCTTCTCCTATTAACATATTTTTGTGGGAAACTTAAGTGTGACTCTCGCTTATCATACTTTCATAGTTTTTGTTTGACTGGGATATATAATTTTAAAAATTCTGATGCATAATATGAGAATTTGATACATGTGTACAATTGTAATAATCAACAGCATAAGTAGTGTTTTCATCTTCTCAAGTTTTTATCATTTCTATTTGCTGGTAACCGTTGTTGTTTTATAGTTATTTAGAAATAGACCTGAACTGTTATGAGTTATAATTACCCCTTTGTCTTATAGAATACTGAATCTAATTCCTACTATTTGACTGTATTTTGGTACCTGCTATCTATAAAATTTTACAACCTCGGTCTCGGTCTACTTCTTGTTTGCCTTTCGATTCTTTTTTTTTTTTTTTTTTTTTCTCTCAGAGAGAGGGCCTCGCTTTGTAGTTCCGGCTGGCCCTGAGCTCACTATATAGCCCAGGCAAGCCTTGAACTCAGCAATCCTCCTGCGTCTGCCTCCAGAGTGCGTGGATTACAGGCGTGAGCAACCATGTCTGGCACTGTGATAGGTGGTATTGATTGCTTGTGGGCGTGAGTCACCAAGCCCAGCATTGTATGTAGTTACGGGGGATGGAATCAGAAAGTTGCGCTTGAGAGGCAGGCGCCAGAAGCACTGAGCTTAATCTCTGGCACTTTTTTTAAATTGAATTCTTTATTGGTATATTATATACACAGCTCACAATCACACACAACATTGGGGGATTTGTACCAATATGTGACACAGGTCAATTTTCATTTTTGCCTACATCCCTAAACACCCCACACCTCCCCACCTCCTATTTACATAGTCTTATTTATTTATTTATTTATTTGTTTGTTTGTTTGTTTAGATAAGGTCTCACATTGTAGTTCAGGCCGGCCCTGAGCTCACTATGTAGCCCAGGCAAGCCTTGGACTCAGCAATCCTCCTGCCTCTGCCTCCCGAGTGCTGGGATTACAAACGTTACCCACCACTCCTGGCAAGATTCCCTTGTTTTTTATTTTTTATTTATTTATTTTTTTATCTTGTCTGGTCTCTCAGCATAGTTCTGGTGTGGAGGGATGCAGGAAATTGTTCCGGGCTCCTCTTGGGTCTCTCTTATCACAACGCAGTTGCTGGGTGGAGTGGGGACCGGCCGGCAGACCGCAATCCTTCCCCTTGGGAATGGCGCCTGAGGTCTCTGACCTGAGTCCTATAGGCGCAGATCTGAGGACCAATCCTCTACACTGGGAATGGC
>PVIC010010452.1:26048-43701 GCA_004025085.1 Thryonomys swinderianus
TTTTTTTTTTTTTTTTTTTTTTTTTTTTTTTTTTTTTTTTTTTTTTTTTTTTATGATAGGTTCTCACTTTGCAGCTCAGGCTGGTCCTGAGCTCACTATGTCTGCTTACATTTCTTAAGAAGTCACAAGCTATGTCTTTGAAATATAAATATCAGCTGGTACTGACTAGATTTAGCAAATGAAGCAGAGGAGAAAATTATTTTGTAGAAATTTTACCCTTTCTAAATTCCCATGGTTTAAAATCCATTTTTTTTTTTTTTTGAGACAGGGTCTCGCTTTGTAGTTCAGCCTGGCCCTGAGCTCACTATGCAGCCCAGGCAAGCCTCGAACTCAGCAATCCTCCCGTCTCTGACTCCCAAGTGCTGGGATTACAGGCGAGAGCCACCACACCTGGCCAAAATCCAATTTTTTAAAATTGATTTTATTTTATACATACTTTGTGATCACATTCAAAATTGAGAATTTGTACCAGTACTTGACATATCTTGATTCTAATTGTTCCTTTCCCCTACCCTCCCTCCAACCCCTAATCCCCCATACACATGTTTTGTTTCACTTTCTTTCTTTTTTACTACCAGGTTTTTTTCTTTGCCTTCTTTAATTTTTCCTACCCATCCTTTCCCTTTTCCTTGTGCATGTTTTCTTTCTTATTTCACATTACCTAGCTTACATTTTGATATTCATTTACACCTTCAGTTTTTCCACACTAGAGAAAATGGAATATTACTCAGTTATAAAGAATGATAAATTGGAGTCTTTTATACTCAAATGGATGTACCTTCAGAATATATTCATAAGTGAAGTAAATAGATATGTAAACAGATATGTATGTACCATGACTTTTCTCTGGTATGAAAATTCCATTTTTAAAATAAAATTGATTTAGCTTTCTCTTAAACTATTCTTGCATACAGGAAAAATAAATAATATATGATAATAGCTGACAATGGAACAAATTTTGTATTTATAGGCCAACATGTTTGATATGCTTTTAACATAGAGAATAAAAATAAATGCACCTTAGTTGACATTGTACTTGCAAGTACTTTGCCTTGTTACCTGCTCAGACCAAACTGATTTAAGGCATCACCTTTGAGGGTGATGAATTTCCTTGCAACTATCATAGATACCTACAGACAGTCTAAAGCAAAATACATTATCAAGCATATAATAAGAAGTGCAGATATTTACCCAAACAAACCACAGCTAGCATTTTGCTGAATATTACAATTTAAACGACCAAGGTGAAAGAATTTAGAAAATAAGAAAGTAAGAATTATAAAGTGTTCATTGATAATTTCATGTTTCTATCAAACACATTTGGTAATGGAAAGCAAAATTCATGATATTCATTACAGTAAGAAAGAGGAGTCAAATGATGAATAGCATTAAAGTCATCCTCAAACTGAATGGACTACGTCGATGCCTGTTTTTGTCACTGTATTTTCTTCCATAGGTCAAAGCATAATTCTCGAATAGACATTCATACCATTCCTTTTTATAATTCAATCTATTTGACATAAAGAATTATGCATATTAAGATACTTCGTGATGATATGCTATCTGTGTATATTATGTTATATTCACATTACTAACTTTATTTTTACTGGCTTTCTCAAGGACCTTGGGTTCTTTTAAACATCTTGAAACTTGCCCTCCTACTGGAGGCTGTTGTAGTAGACTTCAGTTGCCTTATAACAATGGCCTGCAAAGCCCGTGAGAAGGAAAAGATGCGGTAAAATATTTACAACTCAAAGAAGATGACTCTCGAACGTTCATATGATTTGATACAAGAAATAGGCCGAGGTTCTTTTGGAGTCGTGTATGAAGGGACCATTAGAGATACTTCCACCCGGGTTGCTATAAAGAAAGTACAATGTGTGGCGCCTATACATTTCTCATTAGCCCTTCGTGAGGTATGGTCGTTAAAAAGCATTAAAGATAAACATCCAAATGTAGTACATGTACAAAAGTGCATACTCCAGAAGGATGGCATGACAGAAGAAATAAAAGAAACCTATGGTAACCCATTATATCTAGATTTTATAAGAGCTTCATTAGGTCTAAACCAGAATTTTGACCATAGGGCTTCCTACTATCTTTGGTTTGTGATGGACTTTTATGAAGGAGGCGATTTGAATGAGTATCTGCTCTCAAAACCACCCAACCATAAACTGAACACCACTATAATGCTTCAATTAGGTAGTGCTCTGGCGTTTTTACATCAAAATCAGATCGTGCACAGAGATATAAAACCAGAAAACCTCCTGATAATACCAAATAATACAGGTGACATGCAACCCATATTGAAAGTGATCGATTTTGGCTTGAGTAAAATCTGTATGGCTACTAGGGTCAGCCCAGAAGAGCCCAACACAGTAATTCAAAGCTTCGTTTCCCGCATATGTGGCACCGAACTCTACATGGCTCCTGAAGCATATGAAGGTCTATATTCGGGCAAAACTGATGTCTTTTCTATGGGGCTCATAATCTGGGCGATGCAGGAAAGATTGACATTCACTGGCCCAGGAGGAAAGGAACACCTGGCAAGTTATATAAAAAGAGGAGAAGAGATCATCCCCATAGGAGAAGCACTCAGGCAAAATCCCCAAATGAAACTTGTTATTCCAGCAAAGAGAAGAAAAATGAATGTGTGCATGAAAAAACTAATTAGAGATATGCTGGCTACAAACCCAGAAGCTCGGCCAGATATGTGTGAGGTAGAATTCAGATTAGTAAAGATGGCCTATAGAAATAGCTGCCGACAAAATTGAAATTATTTGCACATATCTTGGTTGATGTTTCTTCTGCTTTAACACTGATGCCACACTCTATGGCTGAAAATGAATTAAAAAAGTCATTTCCATAATTTCAGTGTGGGATGTTTCTTCTTCTTTATGTTTCTGAATCCTAGCTCCCCAGTTATTAGTATGTTTTAAATGTGTAAATCATGGAGGTGTCAGTTTTTAAAATGACTATTGGTAGAAGTTTGGATGGGAAGTTTTCTAAGCGTCAAGCATGAATCCAGTTTTCTGAAAATGTTTCAAAATATTTTAGACATGCTTGTCAGTATTAGGCATGTCCACGGGAGAAGAGGTTTGTGTATTGGTGAGACAAGCTTTGAAACCTTGTAAAACAAACATATATGTAATGTGTGCATGTAAGTGAATGTGTGCATTTTGCATTCCATATGAAGAATATGCCACTTGTTTAAATTGTTTATTATAGGTTCAAATTTTTCAGACTTGTTGATAAAGTCAGTGATGAAAAGTAAAGCTCCCCTCTTCTTCCTCCCTGTCCTTCCATGTAATGAAAAATACTATTTTTTATAATACAGTTTTCTTTGAAGCCATCATTTTGGAGGGGCCACTCATCAACCTGTTTTGGATCTAAGAGGTGCTTTTCTCACGAGTCCCTTACACTCCTCCTCACGGTCTCTCTTTCTTCACCAGGACAGACCCAGATACTTGTCAGTTCCAACAGCTGATCTGAACTGTCTTGCCTCGGGGCTTCTAAGATAGTCTTCACTATTTTGGCCAGGCCCATGTGATTTACTCTCCTCCTTTCACTTTACACAGTATGTAGATGACCTGCTCTTCAGTGCCTCCTACAAGTCAACCCATAAAGACACCTCTTATTATTGCAGACTGTAGACTCCAAGGGATACTGTGGCTCCCCCTATAAGCCCCAGTATCTTCCCCATCTGTCACCTATCTGGGCATCATTCTCTACAAATATACCTGAGACCTACTTTCAGATCATGCACACTTCATTTCCCAGGTTCCACTTCCTACTACCAAATAACAGCTCTTTTTCTTTGTTGGCATACAAGGATATTTTCACCTTTGAGTTCCGAACTTTGCATTCCTCACTAAACCCTTCTACCGACTTATAAAGGGGGGCATGGTGGAGCGCTTAAATTATAAAATCTTCTCTTCCTTATTCCTTAATACCTTAAAGGAGGCTCTAAAATAGCTCCCACTTTGGCTTTCTCAGACCTTACCAGGCACTGTAGCCTTCAGACAGTAGAACACAGGGGATGTGCAGTAGAGGTTCTGACACAAGGTCCGACCCCACATGTGATATATTTCTGTGCAGTCATCTTGAACCACCATCACAGGCTGGCCCCCATGCCAATAGGCAGCTGTCACTGCAGTTCTGATATTCCTGGAGATATGCAAAATCACTAGACATGCTCTACTCACCATTTACTCTTCCCACAACCTTCAACAGCTTGTGTCTTCATCCTTTTCATCCTTGTTTCTCTCTGCCCATCACCTGATTCAATTCTATGCACTTTTCATGGAGACCACCATGGTTATAATGACCATCGTTCCCAATTTTCAGCCAGCTGCTCACTTTACCAACCCAGCACCCCTGTCTGAAAGGTCTGAACCACACAGGCGTGTGACTTGGATACAGCTGCCGACCATTTCTTTTCCCCTGGGTGAGTCTGGGTAAGCCCAGCTGAAGCTGTGCAGTGATCTCCACCACCTTTGTGCAGCCAGCCAGTCATCGGACCCAGGAAAGACATCAAATGCGAACTCGATTCCCCTGGGTGAGTGTGGGTAAGCACAGTAGAGGGTGTGTGGTGCCTTCCTCTCCCTGCAAGCAGCGCCCCTGCCATCAGACCCAGGCCCGACACCCCATGTGATCTCCAATCCCCCTGGGTGGAACTGCATAAGCATGCTGGAGGCTGCACAGTTACTTCAGTCACCTGCAAGCAGCCTGCCTGCCACGAGACCCAGGCTAGCTGACCAGGGACCTCCCTCCACCCCAGTGGATCTGCCCAAACCACACAGAGTCCGAGTAGTGACTCTGCTGCCCTGTGGAAGCACCACTACCCCTTGGTGAGTCAGTTTAAGTGCAACAGAGACTGCACAGTGACTTCTGCCTCCGCAAGCAGCCCCTGTGGCATATCCAGGCCAGACGCCCCCTAGAAGGTCCAATGTCCCGTGGTTAGTCTGGTTCAGTTCAAAGAAGCTGCAAAGTGATTTCTACTGCCTGCAAGCAGCGCCGCTGCCATCAGACTAAGGGGAGACACCTCCCTGCTATCTGCCTCTGGGTGAGTTTCAGTAAGAACAGTGGAGTCTGTGCAGTGAATTCCGATGCTTGCAAGCAGCCCGCCAGAAACCAGACTCAGGCCAGCTGACCCACGGTCCTGTATCCACCACAGGCAGGTCTGGTTAAACCCGCAGAGGCCACACAGGGACTCCGCAGGCTGCCAGCAGCAGGCCGGCGCTGGACTCTGGCTAGACGATGACTGAGAACACCAGGCTCCCTGCACACATCTGGGTAAGGGCCACAGAAACCCAGAGGTGACATTCCCTGCCTGCAAACGGCCAGTCTGCAACCCCATCCAGGCCAGAAGGGACCTGGCAGGGCCACAGCCCCTGGGTGTGGCAGGGCAAGCACAGCAGAGGCTGGGAAGCGAATTCTTCATCCTGTAAGCAGCCTGCCTGCCAACATTCCAAGGTCAGCAGACCCAGGGGGCATCCACCCAGGCAGGTCTGGGTAAACCCCAAACTGGCTGCGCAGAGACTTTGCACCCTGCAAGCAGCCAGACCATGTATGGACCCTGGACAGACAACCATGGAAGCTCCACTCCCCCTGGGTGGGTCTCGCTAAAAGAAGCAGAGGCTCTGCACAGAATTTCCCCACCTGGCAGCAGCCTGACCCTCACCGGACTCATGCTAACTGACCAAGAGAACACCATGCAGCCTGTGCAGGTCTTGGTAAACCCAGTAGTTGCTTCAGAGTGGCTCCGCCCACTACAAGCAGTCCGCCTGCCATGTCTTCTGGGAGCACCATCCCCACTTGCTAAGTCTCATTAAGCCCAGCAGAGGCTGTGTAGTGACTTATGCAACCTTCAAGCAGCCCACCTGGCCTCAGACCAAGTCCACTTACCTCCTAGGAGATCAACTCATTCTGGGTGAGTCTGGGTGAGCTCTGGGGAAGCTACTCAGTGACTTCCACGTCTTGCAAGCAGCAACCCTGCATTCACACACAGGCAAGAGGCCCCTTGCAATCTCCAATGCCCCTGCCTGAGTCTTCATAAGCACAGAGCACGCTGTGCAGTGACTTCCACCACCTACAAGCAGCCTACCCGCCATGAGACTCAGGCCAGCTTACTCAGGGACCTCATCTAGCCAGGGGGGTCTGGTTAAACCCACAGTGGCGCCACAGTGACCTGGAGCCTGCAGGCAGCTGGCTGGCCCTGGACTCTGTTAGAGGACCACAGCACACACCACTCCCCTTGGGTGCATCTGGTAAGGGCCAGAGGCCCTGCATGACTTCCCCTGCCTGTATGTAGGCAGCCTACCCCCCGATCCAGGCCAGAGGAGCACTGTGAGCTCCACTCCCACTGGGTGAATCTGCTTAAGCCCACGAGAGCCTGCACAGTGACTTGTGTGGTCTGCAAGCAGCCCACAGGCCATCAGACCATAGCCAGCTCACCCAGGCCTTCCATCCAATCTGGAGGGTTTGTTTAAACCCCCAGAGGCTGTTCAGTGCCTCCCCTGCCAGATAACATCCCGCCTGCCTCTCGACTCTGGTTAGAGGACCCCTGCGAGATCAATTTCCCCCTGGTGTGACTTTGTAGGTCCAGTTTATTCTGCACAGTGTTTTCTGACACCTGCAAGCAGCCTGACTGTCATCGCACAGAGTCCAGATAACTCTGGGAACTCCATCCATACCGGCGTGTCTGGCTAAACTGCAGAGAGGCCACATAGTGACTCCGTTGCCTGCCAATAGACAGCAGGCCTCTGGACTCTGGTTAGATGACCCCTGTGAGCTCCACTACCTCTGGGTGACTCTGGGTAAACAGAGTGGATGCTACACAGTGCTTTATGCCTCCTGAAAACAGCCCGCCTGCCACCAGATCTAGGGCATCTGAAGAAGGGATCTCTGTCTGCCAGGAGAATGTGCATAAATCCCACAAAGTTCCCACAGTGACTCCCCCAACTGCAGGAAGCTCACCTGCCATCAAGCCCAGGCCAGACACCCCCTGCAAGCTCCTCTCCCCCTGGGTGTGTTTCGGTAATGCCAGCAGAACTTTCACAGTGACTTCTGCTGCCTGCAAGCGGCCTGCCTTCCGTCAAACCCAGACCAGCTGACCTAGGGACCTCTGTCCAATCCATGCAGTCTTGCTCAATTCTGCAGTGTCATTTAGCGACTCCTCTACCTGTAAGCAGCCGGCCTGCCCCTGCATTTAGGCAAGAAGCCCCTGCATGCTCCACTCCCCATGCGTGAGTGTGGGTAAGTCATCAGAGCGTGCTCAGTAACTTTGACTGCCTGCAAGCAGCCCACCTGCCATCAGATCAATGCCAACTGTCCCCTGAGACCTCCCCTTTGTGTGTCTGGGTAAGCCTAGTGAAGGCTGCTCAGTGACTTCCGATGCGTACAAGTAGCCTGCCTGCCAGCAGACCCAAACCAGTGGATGCAGGTACCTTCATCCAGCCCAAGGTGTCTGGGTAAAACCAGCAGAGGCCACACAGTGACTCCCCCACGTGCAAGCTGCCATCCAGCAGCTAGACTCCAGGTTGATGCCCCCTGTGATCTCCACTTCCCCTGGGTGAGTCTGCGTAGACCCAGCAGAAATTGTTCAGTGACTTCCACCACCTGAAAACAGCTCACCTACCACCAGATCCAGGCCAGCTGATGCAGGATCTTTCCTCCACCCTGGTTGGGTCTGTGTAAACACCGCAGAGGCCGCGCACTGACTCCAGCACCTACAAGGAGCCGGCCCACCTTTAGGATCTGCTTAGTTGCCCCCTTCGAGCTCCACTCCCTCTGGGTTAGTCTGGGTATGGACCACAGAGGCCCCAGTGACTTTTTAAAAATTGAATTCTTTATTGGTACATTTTATATACATCTCACAATCACACATAACACTGGAGAATTTATATGAGTATATGACACAAATTAATTCTCATTTTTAGCCCCAGTGACTTTTGCCAAGTACAAGTAGCTGGCTCACCACCAGACCCAGGGCAGTTGACCCAGAGATTTCTATCCACCCTGAGAGGGTCTGGGTAAGCACGGCAGAGGCCAACTGGTGATTTCCACCACCTGCAAGCAGCCTGCCTGCCATCGGAGCCAGGCCAGCTGCCCTGTGGAACAGCCATCCACCCCAAGTGATTGTAGCCTATGTGCCATTGGAGTCAGGCCAGAAACTGCATGGGAGCTCTATTCCTGTTTGCACAAGTCTGGGTAAATACCACATGCAGTGATTTACAGTGTTCATCAGCACAACAGATATGAGAAAAAAATCCAAGAACCCAGGCACAAAGATCAACCCCCACAGTGAATTCAGGGAAAAGGGAAATGGAGCACAATGAAGCTCAATCTCTGGGACTCTCTGAACTGGTAACAAAGGCAGATCTACTAATATGGAAATCAGAACTGATCTCTGAGATGAAACCAGAGGTGCTGTCCACAGTGAAGGACTTCATTAAAGAAGAGATCAGGAACATCATAGAAGCTCAGATAACAAGAGCAATGGAACACTATACAGAGCTTCAAGCAGAGGTCCAGGTGATTGATCAAAAACGAAAATGAAAGTTTTCAAAGTAGGTTGAAGGAAGCAGAAACCTGAATTTAGGACCTAGAAGACAGGCTCACAGTGAATGAACAGGAAAGGAATAACATATGAAAAATGCCAAGGGACAATGAAAATCAATCCAACAGCTCCTATTTGACTCAAAGAAGAATAACATAAGGCTGGAGACAGTGAAGAAGCAGGAGACAGTGCAAACGAAATAAAAAAAAAACTGTTCACAGATGTAATGACAGAAAACTTCACAGGAAAAGCAAAAGAATTGGACATACAGATAAACGAGGCATATAGGACTCCAAAAGGCCATGAGATTAAAAAATCTACACCCATGCCAAGCATGGTGGCTCAAGCCTGTAATCCCAGCACTCAGGAGGCAGAGGCAGGAGGATTGCTGAGTCTGATGCTTGCCTGGGCTACATAGTGAGCTGAGGGCCAGCCTGAACTACAAAGCGAGACCCTGTCTCAAAAAAAAAAAAATCTACACCCAGGCAGATAATCATCAAGGTTCAAGGTATTCAACAAAGAAAGAAATACTAAAAGCACCTAGGGAAAAGAAAAAAAGCACATACAAATGGAAGCCATCAGGATCACAGCAGGCTTCCCAACACAATTGCTCAATGAAAGGAGAGCATGGAGGGAAGTTTCAAGCACTGGAGGAAAACAACTTCCAACCTAGTTTGATGTATCCTGCAAAACTATCTTTCAAAACCAACAGAGAAATAAGATACTTTCATGACAAAGAACACCTGGAGAACTCCTCAATGACAAAACCTGCACGCCAAAACATTCTAAAGAATATCTTGGTAGAAAAACAATGAAGTTCACAAACTCATGAGATCTAGCAGAGTGAATTCAGTGCGCAAAACATGAAACTGAATGGAAAGGGGAAAAGCAAAGAAGAAAAAAAAAGAGTCAAGAATAGGATAACACCATGGCAGGTATAAATCAGGTCATATCAGTCATAACCATTAATGTTAATGGCCTCAAAGGGCCAATTAAAAGGTACAGACTGACAGAATGGATTAAGAAACAAGATCTTACAAACTGCTGCATACAAGAAACACACCTAATTCAGAAAGAAAGCCACAAACTGAAAATGAAGTGATGGAATACAATTCTCGATGCAACAGGAAACTACAAAAAAGGAGGAGTGCCTATCCTATTTACAGACAAAATAGATTTCAAACCAAAATTGATTAAGAGAGACAAAGGACACTACATCCTTGTACAGGGAATAACCCAAGAGAGAGAGATGACATTCATAAATATTTATGCATCAAATTTCCATGCACCCAACTAGATAAAACAAATATTAGCGGATATGAAAACTCTCATAAGAACTAATACAATAGTAGTTGGCGACTTCAATACCCCACTGTCACAAGTAGACAGATCTACTGGACAAAAATCAATAATGAAATACTTGAACTAAACCAAACCTTTGAACAAATGGACTTACTAGATGCCTACAGAGTATTTCATCCGACAAAATCAGAATAAACATTCTTCTCAGCTGCCCATGGGTCATTCTCCAAAATAGACCACGTACTAGTTCATAGAACATGTTTAAGTAAGTGCAAAGGTATTGAAGTTGTCCCTTGTATATTGTCAGATCATAGTGGCTTGAAATTGGAGCTGAATAGCAAAAGAAATCCCAAGACTGTCACAAACACATGGAAATTGAACAATATACTGCTGACCAACCAAAGGATCACAGAAGAAATCAGGAAAGAATCCAAACAGTTTTTACAATTAAACAGTAATCCCAGTACAATTTACAGGAATCTAGGGGATACAATGAAAGCAGTTCTACAAGGGAAATTCATAGCAGTAAATACCTACACCAGGAAAATAGAGCAAGTGCAAATAAACCACCTAATGCTAAACCTCAAGCTACTAGAAAAAGAAGAACAAAACAAATCCAAATCTCATAGTAGGGAGGAAATTATAAGGTTCAGGGCAGAAATTAATTTAGTAGAGACTAAGAGAACCATACAGAAAATCAATAAATTGCTAGTTGTGGTGGCTCATGCCTGTAATCCCAGCACTTGAGAGGCAGAGACAGGAGGACTGCTGAGTTTGAGGCTTGCTTGGGCTACATAGTAAGTTCAGGGCTAGCCTGAACTACAAAAGCGAGACCCTGTCTCAAAAAAAAAAATCAAAAAACAAATCAGTGAATCAAAGAGTTGGTGCTTTGAAAAGATTAACAAAATTGACAGACCCCTAGCCAACCTTATCAAGTAAAGGAAGGAAAAGCCTCAAATCCATGGTATTAGGAATGAAAAAGGGGAAATCACCACCGATTCAAAGGAAGTCTAGAGGATAATAAACACATACTTTGAAAATTTGTATTCCAGTAAGATGGAAAATGTAGAAGAAATGCAAAGATTCCTAGACATATAGGAACTTCCAAAGCTGAATAAAGAGGATATAAACATGTTAAATACCCCAGTATCAATTTGTGAAATTGAAACTATAATAAAAAAATCTAGTGACAAAGAAAAGTCCTGGTTCTAATGGCTTTATGGTGAATTCTAAAAAACTTTCTAAGAAGAGTTAATTCCAGTATTGTCAAACTCTTTAATGAAATTGAAAGGGAAGTAATACTCCCAAAGTCTTTCCTTGAAGCAACAATTTCCTTGATTCCAAAAGGAGAAAAAGACCCGACGCCAAAAGAGAATTACAGGACAATCTCTCTAATGAACTTTGATGCAAACATCCTCAACAAGATACTGTCAAATAGAATACAGAGAATTATCAAAAACATCATACACCCTGACCAAATTGGATTCATCCCAGGGATGCAAGAATGGTTCAGCATACATAAATCAATAAACATTATTCACTATATCAACAGACTCAAAGACAAAAACCATATGGTAATCTCAATAGATATGGGGCAAATATATGACAAAATCCAACATCCATTCATGATCAAATCCCTACAGAAACTTGAAATAGATGGACTCTATCTCTGCCTAATAAAAGCTATTTATGAGAAACCAACAGACAGCATCATCCTCAATGGTTGAAAACTGAACTCTTTCACACTAAGATCAGGAACAAGACAAGGATGTCCACTGTAACCACTCCTGTTCAATATAGTGCTAGAAACATTGGCCATTGCAATTAGACAATCAAAAGAGATAAAAGGAATAAAGATAGGAAAAGAAGAAGTTAAACTGTCATTATTTGCTGATGACATGATACTCTATCTAGAAGATCCTAAAAACTCCACCAAACAACTGCAAGACCTAATCACCATATTAAGTAGCTTATCTGGATACAAGGTCCATGCTCCAAAATCAGTCACATTTTTATACACAAATAATGGATTAATAGAGAACGAACTTGTGGAGTCAGTCCCTTTTCCAATAGCATCCAGAAAAATGAAATATCTAGGAGTCAATCTAACAAAAGAGGTAAAGGACCTTGAATCCCAAAACTACAACACTGAAAAAGGAGATTGAAGAGGATATCAGGAAATGGAAAGACATCCCTTGTTCCTGGACAGGAAGAACCAACATCATCAAAATGGCTTTACTCCCACAACTTCTATACAGATTCAATGCAATCCCAATTGTAATCCTAACAGTATATTTCACAGATCTAGATAAAAGCTTCAAAAAATTCATCTGGAACCATGAGAGACCTAGAATAGCAAAAGCCATTCTAGGAAACAAGAACATGGCAGGGCGTAGTACCTTGCCTAACTTGAAAGTTTACTACAAAGCCACTGTGATAAAAAACAGCATGGTACTGGCAAAGAAACAGACCAGAGGATCAGTGGAAGAGATTAGAAGATCCAGAAACAATGACAGATACACTAAGCCATCTTATCTTTGACAAGCCAAACATCCTCAATGGAAGAAATATAGCCTCTTTAACAAATGGTATTGGGAAAAAAGGATTTCAACCTGCCAAAGACTGGAGCTAGATCCGTCTCTTTCACTATGTACTAAACTAAAATCAAAGTGGGTGAGAGATCTAAAGATTAAAACAGAGACACTAAATGTGCTGCAAAACAGTTTAGGAAAAACTCTTGGAGACATTGGCTTAGGGAAAGACTTTATGAACAAAACCTCTATTGCATGAAAACTATCAGAAGAAATCAACAAAAGGGATCTCTTTCTATTAAAAAGCTTCTGCACAGCAAAAGATACCATCAGCAGGGCAAAAGGGCAACCAACAATATAGGAAAATATCTTTACCAGTAATTCCTTAGACAAAGGGCTACTATCTAGAATATATAAAGAGCTTAAAAAAATCACTCTCCTCAAATTTAAAGACCCAGTTCAAAAATGTGCATCAGAAATGAGCAGACACTTTTCAGAGGAAGAAGTAAAAGCAGCTAAGAAGTACATGAAGAAATGCGCACCGTCACTGGACATTTGAGAGATGCAGATGCAATCAACTCTGAGATTTCATCTTACTCCACAAAGAATGGCTGCTATCTTGAAATTAGCTGGCAACAAATGCTGGCCACGTTGTGGAGAAAAAAAGTACCCTTCTCCACTGTTGGTGGGAATGTAGACTAGTACAACCATTAGGGAGATCAGTGTGGAGATTCCTCTAAAACCTAGGATTAGAGGTCTCATTTGATCCTGTTCTTCCACTGCTGGGGATATACACAAAAGAATTACAAGATTGCTATCACAGTGACATATGTGCAGCCTTGTTTATAGCAGCTCAGTTTGTGAGAGCTAAATGTTGGAAACAACCCATATGGCCATCAACTCTAGACTGCATAAAGAGGATGTGGGTTTTTTTTAAATGAAATTGTGTATTACTCTGCCATAAAGAATGATGGGATTGAATCATTTTTACTGCAGTGGACATACCTTCAGGACATACTCATAAGTGAAATAAATAGGCCACAGATGTGTCAATATCATATATTTTCTCTGATATGAGAAACTGAAGTTATAAATGTGCTCTAGAATGTAAGATTGATATTTTGAAATAGTAAATATTCAAAGGGTAATGGGCTTAGGGGTAAATAATGAAGTAAGAAAAAAATTAATGGTGCCAGGCATGGTGGCTCATGCCTGTCATCCCAGCACTCAGGAGGCAGAGACAGGAGGATTGCTGAGTTCGAGTCTTGCCTGGGCTACATAGTGAGCTCAGGGCCAGCCTGAACTACAAAGTGAGACCCTGTCTCAAAAAAAAATTAATGGTAAAAAAAGGAAATGATGCTTATGTATATAGGGGTGAGGGGTGGCAGGCTATGTAGGGTTGGGGGGGAAATGAGAAATAAGTTGTGTCATATTGGTACAAATTCTCATTGCGGAGTGTAATTGTGATGTTCATATATAATGTACCAATACATAATTATAAAATACTTTAGCCTTCTGGAAGAGAATAGCTAGAGGTCAAATTGTTAACATTCAGAAGTGTCACTTGCATTCTTCTAACTGGTATTGTGCTGAAGTGTGAGAAGAGAAAGAAAGAGGATCTTAAATAGAAACTAGTTTTAGTTATAGAAAATAGTTTTGAAGAGAATAAGGAATAAATACTTATAAGAGAGGACTTTCCGGTTTGAAAAGTAAAATATTTTCCTCATTGTGAGCACTTTTCAACAATAATTGGCCTATTACATCCTAGGCACTTCCTGAGATCAGCATCAAATTGAGGTTGCAGCTGTAGTATTTTCTGGCAATAATACTTTATAGAAAAACAGATTCATATATGGGTGATCAGAGCATTGCAGCTGAGCAGCCAGAGCAGCAAGGCTATAGGAGTGGCTGAGAGAACATGGAGTAGAAGAACCACCTATCTGACCAAGAGAATTGTGAGAACCAATTTATTATTGTTTTAAGAGTCTATTTCTAAGTTAAATCTAACATCTAGGCTACCTGTTGATTAGCTTCTGTATGAAATTACACCCTTGATTTTTTTCTTTCATATTTCTACTTTTGCACATATCTCAGTTTTTGTGCCTGTATAGTATGATTTATTTCAAAATAGTAATGCAAGTTGCAAATAGGGTGTGTCCACAATGGATAAGAGACAAAATTTTCATTTTATGCTATGGATTGTGTATTAGACTTGTATTTTATTAAGTATCATAGAGAAGTACAAATTATCTTCTTTTTTCTTTTTGTTATTAAATGTTTGCAGTATATAATGACTGCTTTCACTGTGGAGAATTAGTACATGAATAGAATGCATTATAATTGTTTTAATTTCTCCTTACTGTCCTCTCTCTCCCACTCCCTGCATCTCTTGGTCCCCCTCTCATTTGCAAAGGATGCATCTCTCCATTTCCTGTTATGTATCTTTTAATATTCTCTTTCTTTATACTTATGGTTTCTCATATATAAAAAAACATGATACTTAAGGTATGTGTCTCATTTATTTCACTTAACATCATTATGTGAAGGGGAGTCTATTTTCCTACACATGACTTCAATCTGTCCTTCATGGCAGAATGGTACTTCTTTGTGTATAAATACCAATTTTCCTTTTCCACCTATCTGTTGGTAAATATATAGGTTGCTTCCAAGATTCAACTAACATGAATTGTGCTGCTATGAACATGAATGTGAATGTATCACTGTAATATGATGAGTTTTACACTTCTGGGAATATGGTAGAATTGGTATTTTTAGACTTTGTAGGAACCCTGTACCTGATTTCCCCAATGACTGTATTAGTTTACACTTTCACCAACAATGGAGATAGGTTTCTTTTCATCCATAGCCTCATTACCATGTGTTATATTTAATCTCAGTCTTCTATTTTTTTCTTTCTGAAATAAATATAGTTTTAAATTTAAGTGTTTTCAACAGAGTTAATTACAGCATGAATTGCTTTCATTTGTACACTGCAGGGCAAGTCTTGATTTTCTACACACTACCATTCAGTTATTTCTTATGAAGTCAAACCTCCTCTTAGTTTTATTTTATCAACTCACATATTATGGACCTGTCCGTTATTTGTTTTTGAAGCCTTAACACTTTCTATATCTGGTAATTTTTTGCATTAAAGTATTGTGTGATGGATAAAGTAAATTGTTTTCTTTATACATCAATCACACAACCCACTTAAACAGATATATTCACTATATTAGAGATCTTTCTTTCCCTCATGTTCAATACTCACATCCACTCCTTAAAGGGAGAGCTTTAACTTTGCTAATAATTTTTGTAAAACAACCAGTAAACATATAGTATGCACAGGTATGCCTCTACTAACTAACCAAACACCTGAAAATGTGTTAATGTATTTTACTACTACTTATAATAATCCCCTAATCAGCTCCCAAGGAAATGAAGTTGGCAAACTTCTCTGTCTTTGTCTCTCTCAGTCTCAGTCTCTGTCTCTCAAATTTCTAAGCCGAACATCCAATGTGATTTTGTTTCAACTTTGAATAATTAGATGTATATAAATGAGATGTACAAATAGAGAAACTTTGTGGCAAAGATGATTATGCAGTTTGTCAGTAGTGTTCATGTTACAAGATTGTAGAAATCAAGATGCAGGGCCAATGATGCCCTTTAATTTTTGGTGCTATTATTTTTGTCAGCGTTGATCTCATGGGTAAATCAGGACTCTAAATGTATCGCTTATAGCAGAAGTTCACTAATGTTTTTTTATTATTCTTGAAAGAATTTTCAAATGATGATATTGATTCTTTAATAAAAATTTGGGCCACTTCAACAGTAAGGGCTTTTCGTGTGTTTGTGTGTATGTGTGTGAGGGTTGGTAAGAAGAACATGCAGTACATTGTTTTTATTTTTTAGACAGAATGTTGCTTTGTAGTTGAGATTGGCCCTGAGCTCACTATGCAGTGCAGGCAAGCCTGGAACTCAACAATCCTCCTGCCTCTGCCTCCCGACTGCTGGGATGACAAGCGTGAGCCACCAGGACCAGCATCTGTGGTAGGAGGTATTGATTGCCAGTGGGTGTGACCAACACGCCCAGTATTGTTGTATGTGATTACCGGGATCCAACCAAAGAACTTGCACTTGCTAGCCATGCTTCGGAACCACTGAGCTAAATCTCCGGCCCAGTAAGAAGAACATCTTAAGATTCATGTTTCCCTTTTTAGTTATAAATCAATTTAGATTTTTTTGCTTATTCTGTAGTCAAATTCTGAAGTTTATTATGTCTTTCTAGGATTTTTTACATGTATTCTAGTTCACTTAATTGGTTGAAATGGAGTCATCCATGCTTTCTCTCATACTTCTTGTGTTTTTGTAAGACCAGAAGCAATATATCTTTCATTTTTTACTACCTTTATATCACTTTAATTTATTAGTACATGTATGTCATACATAATGCCCACGATTCTTATGGGGAGTTGTCTCATATACATGACAGATCATAATCCTTTTTTTTTTTAATCTCCTTTCCTTTCATTCCTTTCCACTTTCACTCATTTCTTAATCCTCTTCCTTGTTTTGGCACGTGCCCATATTCCTCTAAGGTAGAATTTTCTAATTTTTTTATGCATTTGATTAAAATGTATACCATTATCTTTTTAATAAACAACTTTTTTTTTAAACTGATAAGAACAGATACTACACTTGATCTTAACCAAAAGGCCGAGAAGCGATTTTTTTTTTTTTGAGACAGGGTCTTGCTTTGTAGTTCAGGCTGGCCCTGAGATCACTATGTAGCCCAGGCAAACCTCGAACTCAGCAATCCTCCTGTCTCTGCCTCCCGATTGCTGGGATTACAGGTGTGAGCCACCATGCCCAGCATTTGTGGTATGTGGTATTGATTGCCGGTGGACGTGAGTCACCATGCCCAGCATTGTATGTGGTTAGCAGGATTGAACTCAGGACCTTGCACTTGTGAGGCAGACACCAGAAACATTGAGCTAAATCTCTGGCCCTTAATAAACATCTTTTATAATTTTCTATATTGTTTTTCTGTCCTCTGTTTCCTTTCTGTTGTTTTCTATTTCTTCCCTGCTGCACAAGTTAGGTTAAGTGTGTGACTATATTTTACATTTATTTTTTTATTATTTTTTTAATTGAATTCTTTATTGGTAAAATTTATATACATCTCACAATCACATATAACATTGGGGAATTTGTTCCAGTATATGACACAAGCTAAATCTCATTTTTACCCATATCCCTACCC
>PVIC010010453.1:0-43394 GCA_004025085.1 Thryonomys swinderianus
GGCTAGGTTTCTTAATATCATGGGCTTTTGGAGTCCTATATGCCTTGTTTATCTGTATGTCCAATTCTTTTCCTTTTCCTGTGAAGTTTTCTGCCATTATATCTGTAAACAGTTTTTTGATGTCTTTTGCACTGTCTCCTGCTTCTTCACTGACTCCTATCAGCCTTATGTTATTCTTCTTTGAGTCATCTAGGAGGTGTTAGGTTGATTTCTTATGGTCCCTTGCCATTTTCCATAAGTTATTCCTTTCCTGTTCATTGACTGTGAGCCTGTCTTCTAGGTCTGAAATTCGGTTTTCAGCTTCATTCATCCTACTTCACAAACTTTCCTTCTCGTTTTTGATTACCGGGACCTCTGCAGGAAGCTCTTTATAATGTTCCATTGTTTTTGTTATCTGAGCTTCTATGATGTTCCTGATCTCTTCTTTAATGAAGTCCTTCACTGTGGAGAGCATCTCTGTTTTCTTCTCAGAGATCAGTTCTGATTTCCATTTTAGTAGATCTGCTTTTGTTACCAGTTCAAAGAGTCCTGGAGATTGAGCTTCATTTTGTCCATTTCTATTTTCCCTGAATTCCCCTGTGGTGGTGATCTTTGTGCCTGGGTTCTTGAATTTATTCTCATATCTGTTGTGCTGGCAAACATTGTAAATCACTGCATAACATAAGTGGCGCTTACCCAGACTCATGCAAACAGGAATGAGTTCCCACGAGGCTCTGGCCTGAGTCCAGTGGTGGGTAGGCTAGAATCATATGGGGTGAATAGATGTCCCACAGGGCAGCTGGCCTGGGTTCGGTGGTAGGCAGGCTGCTTGCAAGTGGTGGAAGTCACTGGGTGGCCTCCAAAATGCTTACCCAGACCTGTCTGGGGTGGATGGAGGTCCCTGGGTCGGCTGGTTTGGGTCTGGTGGCAGGCGGGCTGCTTACAGGCTGCAAAAGTCACTATGCAGCCTCCACTTGCTTAGCCAGACTCACCCAGGGGGAATGGAACTCCCAGGGGGCATCTAGCCTGGCTCCAGGGTCAGGCTGGCTGCGTGCAGGTAGCAGAAGTCACTGTGCAGCCTCCGCTTGCTTACCCAGACTCCTTGGAATCTTTTATGTTCTCAAGATACTAGTTCTTGGTCTGAGGACTAGCTGGTAAAATTTTATTCCTGTTCTGTATTTTGTCATTTTATTTTTTTGTTTCCTTTGTCATACAGAAACTTTAATTTGATGTGATCTTTTTGTTGATTCTTGATGTTATTTCTTGTGCAATTAGTGTTCCGTTCAGAAAGTATTTGCCTTGAAAATTTCTTATATTAAGTAGGCTACATGTATTTCTGATGACCTTATTTCCCATAAAAATTTTTATATTGGGTAGAGCAGAGATAAATCCTTACTTTTCTTAACAATATTAATAAGTATTTCCAGTGAGAATTATCATAGAAATAGAATGATGTGGATCATAATGTATGTATTATGGATTGGGTAGGTTGAGTACTGGGAGGCAAATACTTTAAAAATAAGTATTTCTACAAGCAGTTTTATAACAAATTAAATGTAGTGATTTTTCTCGTGTCATTTGTGGTCAGTTTAAATTCTGGTTCAAATAACATATAGAATTAATTAGAAGGCTCTAACACAGTGTTCTTTTTTTCACAAGTCTCCTACTTTACTGCCCATTTTGAACCATAAAGTATATTACCATGAAAAATGCGATCTATAGATAGCTTTGCATTCTATTTCAACTATTTTTATGACCTTGAAACAAGATCTGAATTCTGCACCTTTAACCCCACCCCTTATTTTCAAAGAATTTATGAGCTACCTTAACTGTGGGCTTTTTAAAAAATTGAATCAACTTAGTTTTTCTTTTCTCAATAGAGAATCTGTATGATGCAAATTTTGCTTTGGTTTTTATTCATCTTCTATCTGAAATTTGAGAAACTAAGTCTATTTAGATTTCATGATATCCCATATTCTATAAAAGTTTATTACATGTGGTTTTAATGGCAAAGAACATAAATGAATAGACTGAAGCTTTGTGTGACAGGTAAACTTTTAATAGGTAGTCTGAACCAATGGTGCCACTTAATTAAGCCTCTAAATATTTAATGCTGGCTTCTCTATTGCTTATGTCATCTTGAAGAGCAATCTGAGCTTGTTACAGTCATTCTTGAAGATTGCTCATTTATCAGCAGCCAGTAAGACCTGTATTTACACTTTAATTGAATATGTACCTGCATTATAAGAGGCATTGACCTCATCTATGTTGTATGCTGCTTATTTGAATCATTTCCCCAGTGGCTTGTTCTGGTGATAATTTACACTGTGAGCCCAGGTTTACTCTTCTCAACCATGGGTATACGTAGCAAATTATGCAGAAAGAAACTAACTATTTTCTGAGTCACCAGTGTCCTAAGTACATGAAAGACTGACATGGGTACCCGAGGTGAAGGGAGGTAGAGGGCCCAATGCTTTTGTATTTATTTTCATCAGATGTTTGTTATTGTTTGGATCAGAATTGTCCCAAGAAGCCCATGTGTTAAAGGCTTGCACACTAGCTTGGTGCTGTGGGAGGTGCTGGAAACCTTAAGAGGTGAGCCTAGTGGGAGGCGGTTGGGTCCTTGCGGGTGTGCCCTTGAAGGTGACTGTGGATTCCAGTCTCTTCTTGTTTTCTCTCATTTCCAGCCATAAGGTGGATGGTCTTCTCCATGCACAAGGCACTCACCATGAAGCAAGGGGTCTGATTGGTCACAGATTGAAACTTTTAAAACTATGAGCCAAAATAAACCTTTTCTCTTCTGAAATTGACTTATCTGAGGACTTTGTTACCACAGCAGAAAAGCATCTAACACATTGATGAAGTATTAATCAGCTCAGGCTTGAGATCCTTGATCCATTTGGTTCATGGGATAAAAGAGCCTTTCTCAGGGTTGAAGTTTCCTCAGGGTTGAATGATATAACCATTTCATTTCATACACATATTTCTTCTGTTTTTTAAAATAAAACTGGATGTTTAGAGCAGCTCAGTTCATCATAGCTAAATCTCAGAGACAACCCAAATGCCCACCAACTCTAGATTGGATAAAGAAGATGTGGGTTTTTAAAAATAAAATGGAATATTACTCTGCCATAAAGAATATGTTTATGAAAAGAACACTGAGATTCCATCTCACTCCACAAAGAGTGACTGCTATCTCAAAATTAACCAGCAACAAATGTTGGTGAGGCTGTGGGTAGAAAAGAACCCTTCTCCACTGCTGGTGGGAGTGTAGACTGGTACACCCACTATGGAGATCAGTGTGGAGATTCCTCATAAACCTTGGATTAGAGATCCCATTTGACCCTGGTATTCTCCTACTAGGTATGTACACAAAAGAATTAAAAGATTCCTATCACAGCAACATATATGCACCCATGTTTATAGCAGCTCAGTTTGTGATAGTTAAATTTTGGAAACAACCCAAGTTCCCAACAACTGGAGACTGGATAAAAAAGATGTTTTTTGGTCAAATGGAGTATTACTCTAATATAAAGAATGATAAATTTGAGTCAATTGTATTCAAGTGGATGTACCTTCAGGACATTCTCATAAGTGAAATAAATAGGTCACAGATCTGTAAATATTGTGTCTTTTCTCTGTATGAGAAACTAAAGATGTAAATGAGCTCTAAAATATATAATAGATATTGTGCAATAGGAAATATTCAAAGGGAAATGTGGCATAGGGGTAAGGGGAAGAAAAATATGGTAATAAAAAAAGGAAACAAAGCTTATGTATACAGGGGGTGGCAGTTGTAAGGTGGGCGAATAGGAAAAATGGGAATTAAATTGTGTCATATACTGGTTAAAAAAAGAATGATAAATTTGAGTCTTTTATATTCAAGTGGATGTACCATAAGGCCATAGTCATAAGTGAAATAAATAGGTCACAGATCTTTAAATATCATTTTTCTCTGGTATGAGAAAATGAAGATGTAAATGAATTCTAGAATGCTTGATGGATATTGTAAAATCCGAAATATTCAAAGGGAAATGGGGTTTAGGGGTAATGAGGGGAAGAAAAAAATTGATGGTAAGAAAAAGGAAACAACTTGTGTATATAGGAGCAAGGGGTTGTAGAGTGGGTAGGGGAAGGGAAAAGTGAGAATTAAGTCATGTCATCTACTGGTACAAATTCTCAATGTTGAGTGTAATCATGATGTGTATATATAATGTACCAGTAAAGATTCAAAAGTAAAATCAAATCTGAGTCACACTATAAAGATGAGCTGAATCAGAAAACATGTAACAGGGAATATGAATCAAATGTGAATAAGAACCATATGTTGTTGCTTTTTAGGATGTAAAAGAATTAAAAGGCTAAGGTTACAGTATTTGTGCACTGGAGCTGTGAACCATGCTTTTCATGAACTAAGCATCTATTTTTATTTTTATTTATTTTTTGCTTTTGAGACAGGGTCTCGCTTTGTAGTTCAGGCTGGCCCTGAGCTCACTATGGTGCCCAGACAAGCTGCCGCAAACTCAGCAATCCTCCTGTCTCTGCCTCCTGAGTGCTGGGATTACAGGCGTGAGCCACCACTGGCACTGTGGTATGCGGTGTTGTTGGTGGGTGTGTCTCCACACCCAGCGTTATATGTGGTTACAGGGGATCGAACTCAGGACTGTCACGACCCTCGCTGGTCCCGCAGAGAGAGATGCAACCACGGAGTGCAAGCTTGAGCTTTATTATTACCACCACCCCACCACCACTGCTTCCTATATAGGCACTTATATATCTTTCCATGGGGGGGCCCTCCCATTGAGCACGGGCGATCCATGGGGGCCCTCCCACCAAGCACGGGCAATACCATATAAGGCCTGCAGTCAGCTGGTTTGTATTAAGCAGCAGTCTCTGGCTTAATGCCAGCTGCCATCTTTGGGGAGCAGCCGTCATGGCCCACCACATCTCCCCCTTTTTGTTTTTCTAAGAGACTCATAGGGACCGTGCCTGTCTTAGGTTGTACCCCTCTTGAGCACACCTTACCCATCTTTGTCAAAGGGAGACGTACTTAAGATGAACTCCCAAGCCTGTCTTAGGTTGTTCATGTCAAAGAGGTATCAGTACCCGTCTCTGACTACCGGTCCAGCACGCTGAGCCATACATGGGGGGACTGGCTAGCCTCGAGTGCTTGCACGGCAAAGGCCAGGTGGCGCGTTTGCTGGTGCTGGTTTAAGCAGTACCAGCGCAGGGCCAATGCCACAGCCGCAGCTCCCAAAAGTAGCAAAAAGCCCAGTGAGATCGTCCCAGCCCAGGTCTGAAACATCTGACCCAAGTAACAAAAATGGAGGACCCAGGCACCGTGGGGACCCATGTCTCATTAATGCTGCGGATATCATCGCACAGCTGCTTGGTGAGGTTGTAAAACTGTCAGTTCCAAGGCCTGTTGATGATCTGTTGTAAGGCTGTAGTGGCATGAGACAAGTTAGACACAGGCACGGCAGTAATACAGGTGTGAGGGTAAGTCACATCACAGGAATAGTGGAAACATGCCCACAGCATGTCCATCTGTTCTTGTAGCAGTGCCATTTGTTGATTGAGGTTCAAAATGCCTGTTTGCAAGTGCATGCTAAGGTCCTGCACTGTACTTAAAGCTATCGCAGTCTTTTCAGCGAGATGGTCCACCGTGGCTGCAGTCAGTGCTGTTTGAGCAATAGTGAACCCCGCGGCTGCGACAGCTGTGCTGATGGCGACAACAACATCGGCGGTTATCCCAGTCTCTTTTATGGCGCACGTACGGATACATCGCTATTTCTGGTGCTTCAATGGGGACCAGCAGCCAAGCAGGGATGCAGACAAGGACTGCATTTGTCAAGTAAAGCCAGCAGGCACTGAGGGAACAATTCTCAACAGAACAGTTAAGGATTCCTTCCAATGGGACAGACCCGTTCCAACAAAGGAAAAAGAAGGATGGTCTACTGGGGCACCTGGCTCTCCTTAGACACGACCAGAGTAAGAGAAACTAGAGGGAAAGAAAGGTGCATCATTCCCCATCGCCTGGAGGGCTGGAAGCTCTCTTACCCACACCCATCGGAGGTGACCGAGGGCTTCCGATGTCTTCAGCAACAGGGTGACGAGACTCCTCATAGTTTCGGTCGGCAGTCCACTCAGCCTGCGGGCCAAGGCGCACTAGGCGTTTTGGGACCCAAATAGGAGACTCCTGGTCCTGTGGGAAAATACAAACTGCTCCTGTCTTCCAGATTAGAACTGGGTCTGGGCCTTTCCAAAGCCCCATCACCAGGTCCTTCCAAAGGACCGGGGGATGAGCTCTTTGAGGTCCCACACCCGCATGGCGTTCGGCTGCAGAGAGGCCCTGAGTGTCGAGGGAAAGAAACTTTAGGGTAAAAAGGACAATGGCCAGGCGTTCCCTTTCAGTTTGCCCCAGGGTCTCTTCTCCCCCTTTTTGTTTTTCTAGCTGACACTTGAGGGCGTTATGGGCGCGTTCTATGATTCCTTGGTCTTGTGGGTTGTAAGGGATGCCTGTGGAGTGTTTTATTCCTAGCTGTGCACAAAATTGTCTGAATTGATTGGAAGTATATGCGCTGAAGCAAAAGCCCCCGAGGACCAGGTGCCAGGCCTAACCACTCACTGCTGAGTCCCAGCACCTGGGACCAGCCAGGTGGAATCGGCTGCCCAGAGAGACATGGACTAAGGAAACGAATCCACCTGGAGCTGAGCAGCAGGACCTGGCCGTGGGGATGAGAAACACCTGTGGCAGCCCGGGATCCACGAGTTCTGCATGCAGCAGCTGATCCAGGCCGCTGGGGAAACACCCCTCACCTCTGGAGGGAACCCTACTTGGTTCTGAGTCCCCACAAATTGCGCCTGGCCAGTCAGCATACTTAGATTCCAATGAGCTCGAGGCCAGCCCGCGGCCTGGTTTTCTCGGGCCATGGTTTGGCTGAGCTCCTGCAAGGCCGCCTTCCATATCAGGTACTGCCCTCCGGATAGGGTGGCTCGGGCTATGTTTGTCCAATCATCGGGAGCCAGGGCGACACCTGTGGACATGGAGTCTAATAAAGATAGGGTATGTGGTCCATATGCTTGGACAGCTTCCTGGAGCATTTTTATTTGTTTAAAATCTATGTTTTGATAGTACCTTCGTTGTTTTGCATCTTCAAAAACAGGAAATAACATGCCTCCCTCACACAAATCAGCCCACCCTTTAATGTCCTCCCTGGGGGGTGCCAAGGCATTGTAAGGTGGTGGGGGAACGGAGGCTTCCATCCCTTTTCCTTCTGTCTGCTCCCATCGCCTCCTCTCTTTTCTGCTTTTGTCTGTCTTTTTTCTCTTTTTTTAAATTTTCTTGACCCCCTCCTTTTTCTTTGCAAAGTGTTTTCTAATTTCACTTTTGAGTTTTCTGAACCCATGGGTCCTCAAATCTTGTTGCTAGCTTGAAAACAAACCTCTTCCCTACAAAGGGCAAACCTACTCTTGCTGCGCGTCCGCAGACCTTACCTGATGGCTGCGCGTCTGCAGACCTTACCAAATCGTTGCTCCTCTGTTCCCCTGGAGAGCGTCCCGGGTTTTGGCACCAGTTGTCGCGACCCTCGCTGGTCCCGCAGAGAGAGACACAACCACGGAGTGCAAGCTTGAGCTTTATTATTACCACCACTGCTTCCTATATAGGTACTTATATATCTTTCCATGGGGGCCCTCCCACCGAGCATGGGCGATACCATATAAAGCCTGCAGTCAGCTGGTTTGTATTAAGCAGCAGTCTCTGGCTTGCTGCCAGCCGCCATCTTTGGGGAGCAGCCATCACGCCCGCCACACAGGACCTTGCGCTTGCAAGGCAGGCGCCGGAACCACTGAGCTAACCCTCCGGCCCAAGCATCTATTTTTAAATGAAGGGCTAGAATAGGAGTTGGAAAACTATGACCTGTAAGTCTGTGTTTTTGTAATTAGTGTATTATGGTAACACAGCCATGCTTATTAACTGATGTACTGTTTGTGTTTGCTTTCATCCTGTCATCAGTAATTGCAGCAGAATCTGTATGGCCCTACAGGTCTAATAAAATATTTGCAACCTTGTCTTGCACAGAAGAAGTATGCCAATATCTAAATTGGTTAAATCACAGTTTATATAAGGATATTACAAGTCACAGGTATTCTTATATTCCTTCCATCCCTATTTTTTTTTTTTTTTGAGATGGTCTCGCTTTGTAGTTCAGGCTGGCCTGAGCTCACTATGTATCCCAGGCAAACCTTGAACTCAGCAATCCTCCTGTCTCTGCCTCCCGAGTGCTGGGATTACAGGCGTGAGCCACCACGCCTGGCACTGTGGTACTTGGTATTGATTGCTGGTGGGTGTGAGTCTCCACGCCCAGCATTGTATGTGGATCAAACTCTGAACCCAGCATTGTATGTGGATCAAACTCTGAACCTTGCCGTTGCGAGGCAGGCGCCAGAGCTAAATCTCCAGCCCTCCATCCCTAATTTTAGGCAAATATCTTGAAAAAATAATGTTTATGTATAACCAGAATAAAATTGTCATGCCTAAAAATATTGTGCTAGTGCCTGTAACAAAACTACCTTTGCATCTGGCGCATTCACTTCCACACTATTTATCCTGTAGAATATGTCTGGAATATATCTGATTACTTTTAAATGGCATCTCCTAGTATGTTCTTTGCCCTGCATTTCTTTGAGCTGGAAGTTAACATTTCAATCGGTTTTTGGTAAGAAATCATGCAAAATTATTCTCAAATCTACTTTAACTCTGAAGATTTGTGCTTTGATTAGTGACATCAAAAGTTATTCACTGTGCATAGGAGGAAGACCTTGACCTGCCATTGCTTTTTCAGTGGTTTCCTTCCTGGATTCTATCCTGACTCTGTGAAATCTGGTTGCAGTGGCTAAATAGCCTGGGACTGTTCCTGATCCTTGTATTTCGTTTGTGTTTTGAGTTGTTAAATGTTTTATTTTTGTTGTGTTTCTTTTTTAGTAAAGGAGCATTAAAGAAAACCAACAAAATAATTGTACATTATACAGCTTGGTAATGTGATGTGAAATAAATTCAAAATATAGTTGTTGAGGTTTAACAAGGTAGAGAAAACCAAGATGTAAATTATCAATTGTGTTTATGTTACTATAATCACTGAAATTTTTGAATGTAGTTTTAAAGCCCTGAAATTTCCTAGCATAGAAAAATGCGGTATCTGCACATATTCTTGGTGTGAAATCTACTGGATGTAGAAGACTGAATCTGGCTAATTCAAGCTGAGACCTGTGATCTTTTAAAATGAGCTTTTAATGTTAGTCTAAGTTTCTCATTTTGCATTATACTTATGGCAGGGGTGGGGGAAGGACTTGTATTTTACAGCCCAGATTTGGATTTGACAAATCTTTCTGAAAATCACATGGAACTGTTTAGTGTGTGTATTTAGGACTGTGAATTTAGAGGTTCAAGTGACTTCACCTGTCCCATTATTTTCAGCCAGGAGCATGTTTAAGGCAAGAGAGGGGCTTGAGTGAGGTGTGGAAGGACAGTGAAGACAGAGAATGAATGAGCATTTAACAATTTCCATCAGCCAGATATTGTGGCTCATGCCTACATTTCTGATACTTGGCAGACTGAGGCAGGAGGATCACTGTGAGTTGAGGCCAGACTGGGTTACACAGTGAGTTCAAGGCCAGCCTGAACTACTTAATGAGACCCTATCTATAAAAACAAAAATTAACCACAAAGAATTCCTGTAAGCTCAGATAGAGTCTCATCAGCAGGAGGGGAGTTTATCATGTTGGCAGGTGCAGAGGTACAAGCCTCTCAGAGGTGGCGTGTTCAAGGGCTTCATGGGACGTCGGTGAAATGTCTCAGCTGCTCTTGCATATGGATGTGTTAGAGGAAGTGTAGAGAGGAAACAGCTAAGGAGATGAGTTGGGATTATGAAATTCTACTCCATTGTGTTGGGAAGACTGATGCCTAAACAGAAACTGCCTAGTACTTGCATACGATATGGTGGGTAGACAAGGGGGAAATCAGAACATGATTCATTAGTCATTCATTCACTATTATGCTAGTCGAAGTAGAATTTTAACTGCGTTAAAGAGCTGATACCCTCAAGGAGCTGGGCCATTGGCAGGGAGCGTCTGGCCAGAGGAGAGGCTCTGATGCATGCAGCTAGTATGTGTCTACTGGCTCTACACTCCTGTGAAGGGAGGGCCGAGTGGTGCAGCTCTGTGTTTGCCACTGATAGTCCACAGAAGCAATTGGCACTGTCTGGCCTCCTCTTCATTCTGGGCTTAATGTCCTTGTACTGATCACTTGGCTGTACAATCACATGAGGGCTTGAGTCTCAAAGGTGACAGTTGGTGCTGTATGCTTAACACTTTAGAATTTGCCACATGGGTAAAAGGTTTTCATAATGAAGTTGACTACTTCCTTCTTGTGAACCTCAGGCTGTGACCTGACAGACAGGTAGATCTTTTGCTAACAAGATGATGAAAACACACTTAATGCCTGAAGAGAATGTAATGAGACTACCTTGCCTTCTTTCCTCTTTCCTGCATAGTGTCAGCAGAGTAAGTAATCAAGAAGACTGCATGGATGGTTGATAAGTGATTCTGTTCTCCACTCATGTGAGCAGTTTGTTTAGAATGCTAATAATATCCTCTGTCAAACTTCAGGCCTCATCTTCCCTGGGCCCTGAACTTGATGATTTAGCCACTTTACTAACTAGGACCTCTCAAAAGAAGAGCTAAAAAAATCACAGAGAATAATTATGCTTTTGTAGTTAACAAATCTTCAAGTTAGTTTCTTGTTTGCTTTAATTCAGCAGCAAAGTTTAACAGCACACGAATCTACAAGGTCAGCTTTACCAGATGAAAATCCATAGTTAATTAAACAGATTGTGTACATTCTCCCTGAATTCAAAGAGTAACCCAATCAAGTGCCTGACTTCACTGTTTGATGATATACAATTACCTTAATTTTCTATAAAAATAGGAAAAAATGACCTGCTCTCTGTTCTTTTGGATTTTTGTCTAAATTTATTTCAGTAAGAAATGCATTTTAATTCTTTTCAGCACCAGCCATATTTCTAAAAGAAGACAAGTAATTGCCTAACTTCTCTACTGTATTGAATCCCAGACTAAATGGAAAGGACAAGGAAATGAGGTCCATAGAATGTAGTGTGGGATGATACAGTTATAATAGTGTTATGGGTTGAAATGTTTCTCCCCAAAGGATATGTTGAAATTCTAACCCCGACAACCATGAATGTGACATGTTTTGGAAATAGGTTCTTTGCAGATGTAATGAAGTTAACTGAAGTCCTTGGGAGAGGTTCAAATTTGGCTGATGTTCTTGTAAGGAGAACAGCAGTTAGAGGCACACACAGCGAGAACACTACACAGTGGAGCTAGAGATTACACATTGTGCTGCCACAAAACAAAAAATAACTGGGGCCACAGAAAGTGGGAAAATGTAAGGATGGATCTTCCTTTGGAGATCTGGCAGGAAGCATGCCCTGCCCAATCTTTGATTTCAGATTCCTAGTTTCTAGAACTGCGAGAGAACAAATTCTTGTTTTATGATACCCAATTATGGCAGCCCTAGGGGAATAATACCAGTGATATTTCAAATGGTAAGATAGCAAAGGTTCTACAGTAGCAATGAAGGTGTGTGTGTGTGTGTGTGTGTGTGTGTGTGTGTGTGTTTGAACGGTAAAGCATGGATAGGCTGCACATTTATAAATGTATAAAAGGGTATGCCATAAAAGCCTCTGTCATTACTCTCTCCCCCTTCTCAGGTTTCCTCCAGGGGAAATCCACTGTTAGCTCTCTCTTGGGTATTATCCAAAAAGTATTCAGTACCTTCACAAACATGTAAAGTCATCTATTTTTGTTTGTCGTCCTCTTGCAACTAATGACAAAGTGGCATTACACATTTTGAACATGACTTTTTCACTTACAAGATACTTTGCAATCTCTGAATATTACTTCTCATAGAGCTATTATATAATGAAGACATTGAAATTGATCTGCATATTAAATCCAACAGTTTCCTTTATCAACTCTCTGTTCCTAGTGCTATTTGTGTACTGTCTAGCTTCATGTGCAGTGCGAACTAGGACCATGCTTTGAAAACTACCATCTGCCAGGTCTTGTGCACATTGCTTTGCATATTTTATTTAACTTGTTCTTGGTTGGAGGCATGTGGATTAACAAAAAAAGCTTCAATTTCATTGGCCCAAAGGACAGAAAAGAAGTGTTTGCTATTGGAATGGAATCAGGTTCTGTTTGTGCTGTGTGCTCCTGGAAAGAATAAAAATTGAAAATATTTATAGGCAGTCTTGATTACTGCCAAATTGCCTCAAGGTAAGTTTCATGTTAAAATATTTCTCTCTTGTCTTACTTGTCATCTTGTCATTACTGAAAAACATTATTTCTTTGGTGTTATGAATGCTATTTTTTCCTGCATACAGAATTTGTACCCATAAAGTACACCCTCGATTTATATTTAAGAATGCTCCTGGCTAGGATCCACAGTACAAGGGCACTATTCAAAGTGTGTGAATAGTCTGTTGCCAGTTTGTTACAAGTGAATAGGGAAGGACAGATTTATCTTTATATACTTATAAATACATTGTACACGAGCATTGTATTTTATCCTGAGGTTGCCAGCCAATGACATTTATGACCAATGTTCTGTCCTCAAATTACTATAACTATCACAACCTCCACTGTGTTAATATATGTTCTTTGGAAATTGAACGACTGGCAGTGGAAGGATGTGGGATGCTGTCTGTGGTGGCAAAAAAGAGGGGAAGTATGTCCTGCATGAACAGAAGACTGTAGAAATGAAAACAGAAGACTGTGTTCCCCAGTCTGTAGAAATAGGATGAACAGCCTTGTCCTTCTCAAAGTGCACCTCTATTCTTTGCATGGACTCCAAAGTGGTGAGGACTCTGTTTACCTTCATCTGGCTGTATCTTTGCCAGAAACAGATGGTGGTGGGTACTGGTGGTTTTCCATTAGCACATTAGCTAGACAGGTTTTGATTTCTGGTTTATTGAGGACCTGGGGTTGAACCCAAGGTCTCATGCATGGTAAACAAGTGCTGTACCACTGAGCTACATCCCCAACTCCTTATATCTGCCTCCTTTGCTTTTAAGTGTGGCAGATCACTAAGGTTTGGTCAGTGAGATGTGGATGACAGTGATGTGTGGTACTTCTCAGTCATGGCCTCAGAAGAAAAGTATGAGTGCCTTTGGTGCTTCCTTTCTGCTGTTCGGATACAAATGTGAATTAGCAGCTGACACCTAGCCTCAGGAGACCAGCCACCTGTAGGGGATGGCAGAACTCCCCTCTACTCAAGATATTCCCCAGAAGGAAAATAATCCTCAATCTCATTTGGGAGTACTTTTTATTTTGATAGCTTTCATTATTCCCTAATATATCCACACACCTAGATATTGATAAGAACTTGGACTGTCCACATCTTTATCTTCTGGAATAAAATATGTAATGTAAAAGTTGATTTTATAGTAGCTTACAGTCCAAAAGTGCAATGCATTTTCTTCTTTTATTTATTCAGTTTTGGGTTTCAGAAATATTTATCACTTAAAATGTATGTGATCAGCCAGGCAGCCCATAATCCCAGAACTATGGGAGACTGAGGCAGGAGAAGGCCAAATTCATGTCCAGCCTGAGCAACTTAGTGAGACCTTGTCTCTAAAGAAAAAAAGAAAAAGAAGTGCTTGGGTTATATTTCAGTTCCAAGGATTTGGGTCCTATCCCTGGTTCCACCAAAACAACAACAACAACAAAATAAATAAACAAAGAAACAAAGAGTCTGAGCAGTAAAAATAGTTTGCACAGTGCTTTTCAGAAAACTTTTATTAATTTCTTTCCTAAAAGAGGTATGAAAGAAGATTGGAACTGAGTAAGTTTGAAAAAGTAGTGGGTCAAATAGCTATAATCAGTTTATCCAAAGCACAAAAGAGAATTGAATAGATTTAATCTTCTAGTAGAAAGCTGTAGTATGCAGTGTGTTCCCAGAATACTGGGCTATGGATCTCTTTCTTTGGAACACTTATTAATTTTTTTGTACAACCTAGGGTTCTTCTGAAACAGCTCAAGGATTACAACTGTATTGCATTTTACTGGCCTATAAACCACTGTTTCTATTAAAGATGACTGTGTGCTTCATTTATTTTCATTGATTCAAATTTTAGCTCAGAGAAAATCATATTTATTTTCAGGTAGTGAAATTTCTCACATTTGGTCCCATGGACTGTGCGTACAGTACAGCAAAGAGCACTACTGTCTGTATAAAAAGAAAATGATACACATTTAAATTAAGAAATAACTTATTGTGATATGGAACCATTTTTATTTGCTGTGATCCTATTACACCAATAAGTCGATAATTATTGTTGCTGTTTATGAAACAGTGGTAGTAGTTAGGCTGAAAAACATCAACTAGAGCTATTTTGTGAAGGGCTGTGAATTTATATGTAGTTTAATAGGTACTTAGGAGCCACCAAGGGGTTTTGAGCAGGGAAGGAGTAGAATTAGCATCCTTCATTAAGCATACTCTGGTAGCAGAACAAAATGTGAATTGGTAAGAGCTTCTAGCCACTTAGTGCAAAGGGACAGAGAGAAGACTAGGGAAATTTCTAGAATTTCTGTATTTCTTATCCCCACTGTTGGCCTTATATTTTGCATAGATCTGAAGTATGGATTTTCAAAACATAGGCTAATAAATGATGATAAAAGGCAGAACCACACAAAGTACATTTGAAAATAGGTAAGCCAAACCCATCCTCCTGCCTGCCTTTGGACAGCTGTTGGGGACATGGATCCAACAGTGTTCTCAGTGGATTCAGGTTACCTCTCATGAACCTAGTCCCCTGACTCTCCTCCCTTAAGTGAACTTGTGACACAGGGTTGAAAGATGAAAATATGTTCTATAATATGGTATTTGTCCAGCACATCTTATTACTCTACAGCTGAGTTTTTTGTGCTCTTGATGTGCCTGTTAAACGTTGGTTAGAACATCTGTGAAGAATCTGGCCCACACACCCCTTATAGGGAATGGTAGTTCTTTCAAGGTGTAGGGCTCATTAATTCTTACCTGAAAGAAATTTTTCCTCTGTTCTGTCCCTTTTGCCACTAAAAACAGCATGCAGTATTTCCTCTCAGCCTATCACTAGGGTATGGTCCATTTGGAGATTTTTAAAATACTTGTTTTGAATTATGCCAATAACCTTTTCTTGTACAGAGTGTTGGAAAAAGCTGTATTTTGTTCAATAGCTGTAATACAGGATCCTGCCAGGAGCCTATTTGCAAATAATTATTCTGTGAGAAATGGATCCAGTGAAGTGTGTATTGCTTGTCTTGCTCATGAATGCCACCCTTGTCACAGGTTTAATAACTGGCTCTTCTCTTCCTATGTATGGCAGATGGGAGGTTGTGACCGGATGGAGTTTCAGATTCTCTAATCAGCACTGTAGCCTTGCAGGTGCATGCCCTCTATGGAACCTTCTTTGCAGTGGTGTACAGTTAGGACTTCAGACTCTGACTCTGAGTCCTAGATTCCTTTCCGTGTGCCATTACCCCAGTCCAGACATAATCTCACAGTTTTATTCACTTACCTTTCTAAGACCTCAAAGTTGCCTCCTCTGGGAATACACTCTTCTCTTAAAACATTAAGTAGATGGTGCCTTTTGGACCTTTGCAAGATGACAACACTAATCTTTTTTTTTTTTTTTTTTGAGACAGGGTCTCGCTTTGTAGTTCAGGCTGGCCCTCAGCTCACTATGTAGCCCAGGCAAGTCTCGAACTCAGCAATCCTCCTGTCTCTGCCTCCCGAGTACTACAATACTAATCTTGACTGTGCATGTTGAGAACTTTGCAGGTGCTGGGTGTTTCTCACCATCCCCAGTGCGAATAGGTTCAAGCCCTTAAGTAAAATAGATACAATACTTTGGCTTTCCCCAACCTTCCCTTTCTACTCCTCACACCCTTTAGAGAGGACCTTGGCTTCTTTGCTATCTCCATGTTGTTGTATATGCTGCTCTTTTTCTTCTGTGTCACCTGAAGAAATCAATGCGTTTTTCTAATGTCTAGCACTTTTCAAATTTACAGAGTGCCTGATATGCATGGTCGTTGTACTAAGCACATAGTGATAGTTATACTCTTGAATTGAACCGACTAATCCTTGGATAAACCTCAGCATGAAATTACCTCTTTCTTTCAGCTTTTTCTTTCTTGTCACTTTGTCCAAAACTTTTTTTTAACATTATCATTTTTCTTTCGTTTTGCGTTGTGGTGTGGCTGCTTAATTCACTGGTTGTGTCCTCCCTGTGTTCTTGTTGTTTCCTAACAAACAGCTCACTCAACTGAACAGAGCAGACATGAGAGTGCAGTAGAATTTGTTTAGATTCCAGTTCTAGACGGGGTCCTTAATGAACTTTTCTAAATCCTGCATTTGCATTTGTGAGTTGGAGATAAAAGCATCAACTAAATCACCTGGATGACGTTCTTTGTTTTCATTGTGCTGTTGTATTTTACATGAGAACATATTTGTACATTTCTTATACATGCCAAATGTGCCTTACTCATCAAATGAGATTTTTGTCTTTTCTTCCACCCTTTTCTGTCCTGTTCTTCCCTATCCTGTCTTTTCCCTTCCTTTCCATTTTTTGGCATGGTTTTAGAGTTTGAACCTAGGGTCTCACACATGCTAAACAAGTGCTGTGTTGCGGAGCTACATCCCCAGCCACAGACTAAAGTTTTTATGTATGACTAGCTCTCTTTTTCCTCCGACCTAAGACTTGCAGTGCAGTAGAAACTAATGGCTGTCAATTGAGTAAATACACTTTACACAGGCTCTGTCACCAGCTACAGGTGAGGGACTTAGCATGAATTTTATATATCCTTTTTCAGCAGTGGCATCTCTGTTGGTAGGGCACCAGGAATGGGAAGCTCCAGCTGTCTTAAACAAAAGCTATCCTGCACTGCCTTCACCATCTTTCTGGTGTTTGACAAGACAGAATAATTCTTTGAAAATCAAGTCATATACATTTTTCCACTCTGGAGTCTAAGCAACACAATAAAATAAGTTTTGTTATTCTTTTTGTGTTGTTAATTTTTTCTGGCTGAAGGGAAAACGTGAATTTACGAAGAATTCCCAGGAGAATATCTCAGGGATTTAAGAAATAGAAGCATAGTTTTATTTTAAACTCGTCAACAGCGTTGACAAGTGCAAGAATTGTAGCACTGATGTGCGGGAAACAACTCATAAATTGTATTTCCCACTATGTTTTATCTAGCCTGCCACTTTCCCTAAAATGGAAATAATTTTTAATATTATAGGGGGAGAGATGGGAAAATTTCTCTTTCATTTTTAAGAGTGGCAGTTTGGTGAGCAGTGTTCATGGGAACTTGGGTCTATTTTAGTTGTTGGCCTCTGGGAGAGAGAGACACCCTCCAGCCCAACCCTTGAGCACTGGCAGTGGTTCTCTGCACTGCTTTTAAAGAGTCTAAGGTGGATCCTGGGGTCTGATGAGAAATGCTTTCATTTCCTTTCTTAGGCAGCTGTGCCATATCCAGAGGTTCAGTTCTTTTGAGGCAGAGGGAAAAAAGAAGGATGTATAAATTGAGGAGTGGCTGGTAAACATTCCTTTTAAGAAGCAGATGCAGCTTAGTTTGAGGGGACAGGAAAGGACTAGAGTATACCCGGGAGTGTAAAGGTCGCCTTGGCTCTGAAGGCCGGAGTGGGGAACCTGGCACATAGTCCATTTGTTAGAGGTCTGGTTTTATCCATAAGGTAGACAAGTAAACCCTTTTCCATACCCTCCACAAAAATCAGAATGATGTTTGCTCTTCTTGCAGGGCCACCCAACTGGAAGGAGATGAGATTACATATGATTCAGAAGTAGACTATGACTTATCCAATCTGTATAAATAGGAGATAAGCCAGATAGAGTAACATTCTCTAGTTTAAATTTTTATGACTGTAAATCTTACAGAAACATGGTCAATTCAGAAATTAAAGATGAAAGCAGAAGTAGAAGTTAACTGGGAATTCTTAAGTCTGTATTCCCGATCACTTGGCCAAACCCCTGGTATGTGCAGGAAAGTTTCTGTGATGGAAATAAAGAGAAGTGTGGGGATTTATTCCTGTCCTACCAGTTTTATAGTTTATGTCGGAAAGTTAAAGTCAACTATGAAAATTAGATAACAAGCAAACAGAAAAATTAGGCATATGTAACCAGAATGATAGCTTAGCTTGATACCCACATTGCAGAACTGGTGGGTCAGTGCAGGAGTAGAAAACTCACACAGCCTGTTCTAGCTGCTGAGCATGAAATGGTTTCTACTTCTGGCAGGACAGTGTCTTCTCAGGGAATTGATTACAACTGTGTAGGTCCAAATGTGACAGCACAAGTCTGTCATGGAAAGGGAAGAAGAAACAATTCAAGATACAGTTTCAACTGCAGTAGGAATTAATTTTGGCTTTCATCAAGCTACGGAATACATACTTTCTTTTGACAACAGATCAAATTATGTTACCAGATATTTAAAGCAGGACAAAAGACAGATATATAGTAACACTAAATAAGAGTAGTGTAGAAATAAAAGCCATTTAGAAATTAAAGATTAAATCAGACACAGTAGTTAATCTCAGCTGAAATTGTTTCTCTTTTACCCTCTGGACAGTCCTGGAGGGCCATGAAGCCCCTCTTAATTGAATAGATCATTCTGGTGTGGATTGGACTCAAACCACCTCAGGCAGCACTGTGACAGTCAGAGACCTCTTTTCTAGGGTTTCTAGGGGCACATGGGGAAGCCTGTTGGTTCAGTGATCAGCTGAGGAAGATACCTAGGTAGATACAACTTATCATTATTTAATACAAGTCTTTATCATCGGATGAAGGAAAACATAAAAGACTTTGAAACCAGTATGGTAATTTTTGTCACTTATGCTTTTTCAGTGTCTCAAAAGCTGCTGATACTTTCAAGTGCCAGCACTTGCTAAGGGGGACAGAGGCTGATTTTTAAAGTGGAAGATATGCAGAACCTGTGGTATGATTTAACAGATATTTGAATAAATTGATTAAGTGTGTCATTTTGAAATTTGAGTAAATGTGCAACTTGAAGACTGATTTAACTGAGTAAAAGTAAGGGCAAGATTCTCTCACTCTGCTATTGGATTCTTAATAACTATAATCCAAGATTTATGTGTGTTTCTGCCACTGCCATGGATATTCATGTAAAGTCTGGAAAATTACAGATTTAAATAGGATTACATACAATTTCAATGGTGACAACTACAATTTTGATACTACTACTTTGATCCCGATTGATGGGTCTTATGGCAGAGTGAACTGGGGCAGGGTGAGAAATGTCTGGCTTTGAGAAATGTGTTCTGCCTCTGTGTCATGTAGAGTCAGCACTTTGATGCTAAATACTAACGTGAAGTGGCTGGCTGAGTGTACAGGAACCGTCAGAACGCTGGACCGGCTGAAAGAATATCAGATGCACACCAGGAAATTTTCTCTAGTCTCAGTTGGTTAAGCATAGATTTATTTCAGTATTGGCTGCAATTGCAATATTTTAAGCTAATTTATGATGTGACTAGCTCCAAATGTTTCTAAAACACTAGTATTTGTGATGTTCTTTTTTTTTTTTTTTTTTTTGCTTTTTGGAGACAGGGTCTCACTTTGTAGTTCAGGCTGGCCCTGAGCTCACTATGGTGCCCAGGCAAGCCGCCGCGAACTCAGCAATCCTCCTGTCTCTGCCTCCTGAGTGCTGGGATTACAGGCGTGAGCCACCACGTCCGGCACTATGGTATGCGGTATTGATTGTTGGTGGGCATGTCTCCATGCCCAGCATTATATGTGGTTACCGGGGATTGAACTCAGGTCCTTCGCGCTTGCGAGGCAGGTGCCGGAACCACTGAGCTAACCCTCTGGCCCTGTGATGTTCTTAATGTAGCTTAGTTATCTTTATTTTTTTCCTTGGGCATAAAAATAAATTTTTATCGCTGTATGCTAATTGCTGTACTGTTGATATAATGGTGAAAAAGATGCAGTTTTCACAGCCAGTAGAATGGTATTGTCACTTAATAAGACTATTTTCAGATTTTCTGACTATCTGGGTATATGATAACTCATGCATTTATTCTTAGGCAATATAAAGGTATTATTATAAAATAATATTTGTAGAGAAATTTCTTGGGAATTGCCTGAGGAAAGGACACATGCAGGTGATGATAACCTTTATTGTAACTGGCAGGGTTTGGTTGTCTCACAGATACTCCATTTGTTAAGGGCCAGTGCCTACTGTGCAACATTTTTTGTCTATGATAGCTCAGAAGTATTTCCTTTTAACCTTCCTGTATCCACTAACTTTTGTGTAAGGGGAGATTACTTGAGTTTTGTAAACTGAAGGCTTTTTATGAAGAATTAACTTTTACTCCATGCATGATAATGAATGCCTTTTATGTGCCCTGGTTACCACCATACAGTTATTTATAGTCATTTCCTAATGGATCAACTTAAAAAGGGGCAAAGCTCCTTGAATACATGCTGTGACTTTTGACCACATAGCCTTGGCCTGGCCATCCTTAGTGTTTTTATAGTGTCACTGTTCTTTGTGTTAGAGCGCATGAAAAAATGAAAACTTGTATAGATACTTAAGTAATACTTACCAGTCACTGTCTCCAGTGGCTTAATGCTGCCTAAATTAATCCTTGAGTAATTCCTTTTGATTTAGTGACTAACATTAGATTGGTTATGGTTGACAAAATCAAGATAATTAAGACAAAACTAAGATAACATTAAATACAAAGAAATTAATCACCAAATTGGGTAATATTCTCCCAGAAATACAGTACTGTGACAAAAGATATTCTTATGGAAATTAGTTATTTCATTATAAGTTTCATAGAAATTTTAAATCCTAAAAGAGATCTGTGTCACAATGCTTTTCATTATTAAAATCTGAGTTTTAAAAAAGATAATATCTTTCCTCAGTGACCTCAGAACCAAGACTACGATTAGGGTCTGAGATCAGAGAATTGGAAATGTGACTCAGATCTAAAAAAAACTCCCAAAGAACAGAAAGACAGAAAGCAGGTCACTCAGAGGCTTTTTTAGGAAGACTGGGGAGAGAACGGGGTGGCAGCTCCTCCCGCTCCCTTCTGGCGGCTCCCTCTGGTTCCTTTGTGCAGAACCCAAATGCTTTGAGCGTTTACTCCGGGCGGTCCTCAGACACATTTTCCCTTTCCTGCCAGTCACATTATGTTTTGTGTATGTCAGTGGAGTCGATTTTCCAGCCGTTATTTTATCAGCAGCATGGCAGAGTTACTTCTCCTGGAAGATAAAAATTATTCAAGCATTATTCACTTTATTTTCTCTGCTGATTTAATATTCTTATTATTGTCTATAACCTAGAATAAGAGTGATTAGATACTGTTTCAGTACTCTTTTCTACTTGTAACATTTCTCACGAAGGTAGTTAATCATTTCTATACTCTGTTGTATGTGTGTCTGTCTGCTTGGTAGTTTCTGTGTCCATGATAGGAATTCTGTCTCATCTCTCTCTTGTTCAGTGCCCTGTTGCATAGTAGGTGTGGAGAAAACAATGAAGCGTGGCTATTTATACCACTTCTTCAAAGTATTTAAAAAGGACAGTGTTCTGTAAAAGCCCAAGTATCTTCCTCTTTTTACACTGTGTGTCTTCTACAAATCAAAATGGATAATTGCAAAATGTTTCAGAAGGTTGAATCAGGACCTTTTCTTGTATCTCAAAGTGAATCTTTAACCCAGACAATGTTACCAGCTCTAAATATGTCCAATTTCTGAAAATTAGGTGGTATAAGATTGTAGTGAGTCCTAAAGCTATATTGATAAATGTAGTTTTATGGACCCACTTGCAGATCTGTCTCTACCTGCTTCCATCCCTGACTCTTCTTCCTCCCAGGCATTACCTACACATTTTATTTCTTTTAAAGCCAAAACAACCTCTGTTTATCAAGTAAATATGCTTATTTTTATAAAAATACAGTCTATAGAAAATCAATATAGACTCAGTTTTTCTCCTTACATGCACTAAATTAATATTTGTTGGATAAGGTTGGCTCTCTGTGAGTTTTGTATCCATAGATTCAATTGGTTGCAAAATGTTTCAGAAGATATTTTGGTTCCCAAAAATATTTGGGAAAAAAATCACATCTGTATTGACTATGTAAAAACAGACTTTTCCCTTGTTATTATTCCTTAAAAAACACATCATAACAAGTATGTGCACAGCATTTTTCACTGCACTAATTGATAGATGTCACCTAGAGTTGGTTTAAAGTATACAGGATGGTATGTATAGACTGTGTATAAATACTATGCCGTTGTGTAAGGAATTCGGTACTGGTGGATTTTGATAATGATAATGAGGGTGGGTAGTGCTCAGACTAGGGCCAGATGAATACCAAGAAACAGCTAAGCAGTTCTCAAGAGTGCAGTGGAATTCCTATATCCTGTGGCTTCTTTCCTTTTTCTGTTTCCATTTCATAATTCAGACCATCAGTTGTGTCTGTTTTATTACAACTGTTCTGTCATCACCTCCTGCCTTATCTTACCCTTTATTTGTATTCCTGCCATCTTCTCCTGTCTCTTCTGAGTGTTCAAACAATGCTTTCTTTACACCATTAAGATCTTGTTAACTTAAGTCTCCTTTGAAGTTCACTTTGCTTTTTCATGGAGTTCTTCTTTACTTTTTGTTTTGTTTTGTTATGACAGTCTTGCTTTGTAGTTCACACTGGCTGAGCTCACTGTGTAGCCCAGGCAAGCCTTGAACTCACGGCAATCCTCCTGCCTCTGCCTGCCCAGTGCTGGGATTACAGGCATGAGCCATCACACCTGGCATTATGGTATGTGGTACTGGGGATCGACCTCAGACTTGAGCTTGTGAGCCAGACCCTGGAACCACTGAGCTAAATCCCTGGCCTCTTCTTCACTTTTTAAGGCTCTGCTCTGTTAAGCTATTTTCTGTCTCTCTTTTCTCACTTATTCCATACAAACTTTGATTACAGAACTTAACTTTTTCATCTTTTTAAAATAAGTGGACATTATATCAATATATCTACTTAGCAGAATGGTGTAGTAGAAAAATGATAAAAAATAAATTTTGTGCCTCACATTTTTTTCTTAATCCTTTTGATTTTTTCTTTTAATTATTCTGGATTATTCTCTAGCAACCATGCTTTTTGTGTCCAGTTGGTTCAGTCTTCTTAGGATTTAGGTCTTCACATCTCTTAATGTAGCCTAAGGTCACATTGACTTTATAGTAGTGATATCACATTCTTGCTTTATGTTTAGTTTTCAGAAAGCTAACCCCGTTATAGATGTAATGATCATAGCAACCAGAAACTGCATATGTGTACTTTGTCCATAGCAGGTGCAATATGCATATTGGTTCTGAAGCATAAGTTTGGACAGAAGATGGAATACAGGCCTGATGTGGTTATGTGAATTGTTCAAGGTCATAGGTCAAGGCAGGTTTGTTTTTTTTTTTTTTACAGCGAACCCTGAAGCTATATTTCTCTCCTCTTACATTCTAATGTTGCCAATGTAAAATAGCTACTCTTATGATAGTTCAGTAATTCTAGTTTCACCTCATCTTTAAAGACAGTTTTATCATACTGTGATTTGCCCTTCCTCTTACTGTTTTGTACTCTCCAAAACTGATGAAAACTGTTGAGACAGGACCCAGAACACAGGATAGTGAATTGCACCAGATGACTCTATACTCAGCACAGCTTGCATAGAGTTACTGACCAAGCTCTTCTTAGGTCCAGCTAATGAGCTAGCTTTGAATCCACCGACCTTCATTTGGGTGGTCAATATTCCTTCCTTGCCCATAAGAATTTAATGCTATCTAGATCAGTAAGAGTGAAACACAGTATTAGATCCTGCACAAATGACAAGAAGCCTTCCTGTGGCTTTGGAGATAGAAGAGCACATATGTACGCAGATATACCATGATGAATTTTCACACACAGATGTACAGATGTTTGAAATGGGGGGAAAGACACTGTAGTGCCATTGGCAAGGCTACACCTCTGCGGTAGTGTGAAAGCTGGATCTCACAGAGACCATGCAGGGCTGTGTAGGCCACGAGGACCTCATCTGTACGTGTGGCAGGGATTGATGCAGACATGCCCAGCACAGTCTCAGGCTCAAACTGAGCATGTGGTACTTGGGAGGCCGTGGTACATAACAGTACTGGAGGGTCTGGTTGTGACCATGCTGTGAAAGGATCTTGAACATGGCACTGCTCACAACAGTGTTCCACTTCCTGTGTAGAAGCGTGGACTGCAGAATCAGACTGCTCAGGCTCAAATCCTGATGGGTCACTGGTGAGCTGTGTAACCTTAGGTAATTCACTAAAACCTGTGTTCCCGTTACCTGTCTGAGAGTGAATTAAAATATCAGTTGCCTTTTGGGGTTATTGTAAGGATTTAGTGAGTTAACATGTGGTTCACATGCACCCAGTGCTCGGTGTGTACTAAATATTAAACATTTGTTCAAGAGAAGATAGATTAAGTAAATTTTTTGCCATTAAAGAAAGAAAAGGACTTGACAGAGTTGGAAGCAAAGTGCCCACTCCTGTGATAATGAGAATGATAGGTTAGCGAGAGGCTGTGTGTATGTATTGGGGGTTTGAGTGAGATGGGGTTGTAATGAAAGCCAATGGGAGGAGCAAGAAATAATGAGGGAGGTTGTACACGAGAGTAGTGTGAAGTCACTGTCTTTAAGAAATCTGTTAATTATCCCTTTACTATCATTGCTGGGTGATCAGAATGCAGTCTTGAATCATAAGTTCTTTTTGTTCTTTTCTGCCTGATGGAAAGAAAAAAGTATCAGTAAAACAAGTCAGTAGTCAAGGATCTTTTGTCTATTCTTCAGTAGGCACAGTAAAACATGTCAGTGTCTGGACTGTAATAAGCCTTTATCATAACTACATTTCTATAATTCGAGAAAACATCTAATTTATTGCTTTCTGTGTATATGTGTTTAATAGACCAACAAACACAAAAGAGGCACTCAGCATATAATGTATTTTGCCACCAGTCTTGTTGTTATGTAAAATTCTGTAGGTCCTGTTGACTAGGTTATATGAACCTGAAAACTGAACCAAAAGGTCTTCAAATAGCAGCGAAGAGGGCTGGGGTTTAGTTCAATGATTCCAGTACCTGTCTCATGAGAGTAAGGTCCTGAGTTCGATCCCTGACACCACATAGTGTAATGCAGGGTGTAGCTCATGCCCACAATCCCAGCAATCAGTACCACACACAACAGTGCCAGGTGTGGTGGCTCATGCCTGTGATTCCAGCACTCTGGAGGCAGAGGCAAGAGGAATGCTATGAGTTCGAGGGTAGTCTGGGCTACATAGTGAACTCAGGGCCAGCCTGAGCTACAAAGTGAGACCTTGTCTCAAAAAAAAAAAAAAAAATCCACCTACCACACTTTATCCAGAGTACTCCAGAATACTCTGAAGTTCTGCTTGGTACAGTTCAATTCAGGAAGAAAAGATTACATGTAATGTGCAGCCTTGGATAGTGAGGTAGTTTAAAAATAGGGCATGTTTACTTCAAATTTGGAAAGAAGTATTGATTGAAGCTGTATGCAGGCCCTTTGTCTCTGTCCCTGCTTTGTCTAAATGGTCTACTTAAAAGTCTGCAGTACCTTATGGTACTTTAGACCTATAAAGATATGGCAGATGCTAACAGAAAGGAAAAGAATTGGTGAAGTAATCAGCTTGCCATCAATATGATACTTGAGATAATTAACCTATAAACTGAAAAGGTTTACTTGGGCTCATAATTTCAGAGGTTCCAGTTCATGATCAGATAGACCCCTTTGGGGCTGTGTTTGAGAAAGCACATGGCAGAAACATGTGGCACAGCAAAACTCATAGGCAGTGAGAGAGAGTGAGAAAAGGGCAGCAGTCCCACAGTTCTCTTGGAGGCACATTACTGTACCTAAAGATCTCCCACTAACCCCTATTTCTTAAAGTGTCCACAGTCTTCCAATACCATGACCTTAGTGACCAGGCAATTAACATATGCACCTTTGGGGAACATTCAGGGTTCATATTAAAGCAGCTGGTGTCGTTGGGGGTACAGATTGAGGACTATGTAGAGTTTGACCACGAGGATGTGTTCTCCGAGCGTGCTGAGTTTTAGCATCTCCGTGGCCATCTTCTCACAGCCAAGGCCATTCATGCCTCACAAGTAGTCTTTTCCCAACCCTATCATCATCCCCCACTTAAGATATACAAAGTGCCGGGTGTGGTGGCTCACGCCTGTAATCCCAGCACTTGGGAGGCAGAGACAGGAGGATTGCTGAGTTCAAGGCTTGCCTAGGCTACATAGTGAGCTCAGAGCCAGCCTGAACTACAAAGCGAGACCCTGTCTCAAAAAAAAAAAAAAAAAAGATGTACAGAGAAATCACCATGGGCATCAAAAAATACCCGAGAATTTGAGAATTTCTGGGGTTCAGGCATCAGTGATGCTAGTATGTGATATGGTCAGGGCTGAAGACCTCTGGTTACAGACCACTTGCCTTTCAGGTAAAAGGCATTTGAGGAGATTGAGGTGAACACTTTGGTTTAGTGTTTCTGTTGTTTAGTCTTGACATAACTCATGTTTTGATAACTTACATCTCTACCAGACCCAAATCCCACCTTTGATCTCAGATTTGATGATAGGGGACCTGAATTTTCTTGCTGTGGCCGAGTCTCCAAGTTTACAGCATCTGCCCAGTACATCCCAGTCCAGTGGACTAGATTCTACTATTCATTTGACTAGAAGATGCATAGAACACTGTCCCTGTTGGGTGTCCCAGACATGAAGGGTGATCAAGCAGCCACTGAGGACCACGTTCTCAGGGTAGCTTTGTACGAGGTTGACTTAACTTGCTGTGCTACAGGCCAGGCCTGTCCTATTCACTCTAGTTTATGTTTTGAGTTAGAGACTGAAACTAGTTCTTGCTTTGGGGCCCTTCAGATCTGTCGGCTTTCACCCTACTGTGGGTTGCTGAAACTTACATGGCATTTTACATGACCAAAGTTGTTGTTGAATCACGCCTATTTTGTAGACTAGACTTCTAGGTCTTGTGTTCCTAGGGAGGGAGTGGACTCAGATCTTTGGGGAATTCTGCAATACCTCACTTTCCTCTGAGATCCTTGATTTACAAGGTTGGGAAGGCTTTTGAGAATGAACCACATCTGCAAGTCCCTTCATCCTCTGGGCCTGGTGGCTAGTACAAGAAACGACCATCCCACACAACTGTAAATGGTGATTTAGATGTAAGTGTTGTTCTTTGGGAAGATTTAGCTTCAGTATTTTTCCTTAGCTAGTAATACCAAGAGTGCTTTATACATTATTTTATTTATCCTTGAAATCTGGGTATTGAGCTTGGTAGATGCCTTCTCTTACCATGTTACCCAGAGAGAAAGTGTATGTGCGGCTCACCCAAAGGCCACAGGAACAATAAGAAAGATAAGGACTTCTGTTCTTAGCCTTGATGATGTATTTCTCATGTATCATGATGAGCCTCAACAATATTAACTGGTTTAGAAGAAAAAATATTCAATAAAATATTCAATAAATAAGGATTCAATAAAATATTCAATAAATAAGGATTTTGTCATTTTTAAAAGCCATGGCAAAGAAATACTCTTTAGTATAATTTATATACTTGATTTCAATTGCAGGCTGAAGAGATGAATAAGAGACAAACTAATAGTACCTCAAACACTTTTTTTTGGTGGTACCAGGTATCAAACTCAGCACCTTATGCTTGCCAGGCAAGCACAGAGCCACTGAACTATATTCCCAGCCCTCAGATACTTTTAATATTCAAAGTGTGTTGTGACTTGGTTGCTAACCCAATTGTAAATTAATGAAAACATTTCCACTAACTCTGCTGAAAAATTGACACTCTCAAAAGTCAAATTTAAGTCCAATACTTTAATGACTCTTTGAAAGTAGAGCTATGATAGAATTTGTGTTTTTATCAAGCTTGAAAGTATATTTCTGTTTGAATTGGACTTACACATTTTATCTTTTGCATGATTTTATCCCTTGACCTTTTCCAATCAAAAGCCTCAGTTTACATGAGAGGCCCTGATTTGACACCTTTTGACAGGCAGGATGATTTGTGACCTATGGAGAGAAACTCAGGTGAATCCATGTGAGAAAGCTGTAAGTCCCAGTGGGGAAATGCTCTGAAAAATCATGGGAATCTAACTAACATAAAGAAAAGTGAATTGTTTGGCTTTTTTGGTATATTTTAAAACAATCCACTGATTATATCTTGGGCTAGTTATTTTTAGGTTTCACTGAGAAAGAAGTGCTTCTGAGAAACTTAGCTAAATAGTTTTGACCTCTTATAGGACTATCTTGATGTTAGTTCTTGGCCCTAAAGAAAATAAGATTGTTGTTAGGATAATGCACAGTGAATACATTTTGCCAGCCCTATGTGTGTGTGTGTGTGTGTGTGTGTGTGTGTGTGTGTGTGTGTGTTACAGGTGAGCATTACTAATGTACAACTCATGAATATATCTTTAAAATTAATTGTAGACCTGTTGTGTCATGAGTAGTGTAATATAACTATGTATGGTCTAGATAGTAAGCTGGCTTGAACTTCAGATCCAGTTTTCCCTTAACAGCTCTTTGTGTACATAAATTGATGATGTACCTGCCTATGTTATGCTATTAGTGTATGTAGACATAGTTTTGGGATTATGTAAAATTTGACTAACTTGGGCAGCATGAAGAGAGACTATTATAAATAAACTAGTGGGTTTAATTATATATTTTAAAGTTTCTCACATATTTGGACTCTCCCAAGCCAGCCGCTTTGCTTAACATCTGATTTATTGACTTAAACTCACTGTGACATCACCAGAGCTTTGACTGCTGGTTTGCTTGCTTTCTGGGCATTTGGTCATGGACTTGGTGCTCCTTTTCACTTCCCCACCTCAGAGAATATAAGACAGACATTATGTTTTGATTCCTGAGGTCACAGATCCGTTTTTCAAAAGCCCTCTGGGTGGTTCTAACCCATCCCAGAGCTGTGAAGTGCTATCATAAAAAAATCCAGATACCTTCAGGTATGGCCTGAAGAGGCCCTTCCACCACCAAGATTGTTAATAGATTGGTCTACTGTGAGGTTTTAGGAAGTTTTGGAAAACGTTTAGGAAACTGAGAAAGACCAAGGCTTATGTTAAGAAAGAACAACGTTCATAAAATCCAGCACTGTTTAGAAGGGTTTTATACAGGCTACTTCAAATAGAAAGGTTTTTCTTGTTACTTTCATGATATGTTGATTAAAAATATATAAGTTGTTGCAAAATATGATACAGCATACAATTTTTAAAAAACAGAGCCAATTCAGGAAAACAGACACAATGTCTTGGATGCCTTCTCTTATGCCAGAAAAGTTATTTCTGAGCCTGAAAGTATTGACACTTCAGTATTTGAGGATCTGGGGAAAACTGGGTCTACATTTTGTAACATTGTTAATAATCAGGAAATTCCAGTATAGTTGAATTTAACAAAAATGTAATGATAGGAAATAGGGAGAGAGACTCTGTGGAAAGAAGAAGGAGCTCTGTGAAATGAGAGAGGCGGCTGGAGAAGGGAGAAGGAAAGTATAAATGATCAAGATGTAAGATGTATATGTTCTCATTCTCAAGGTGAATGTAATTATTATGTACTATAAACTTACACTATAAAAACCAACTTTCTGAATGAGGTAAAGTAATGTGGAACTCTGAACTTCACTACTCTACAGCACAAGGGAAGATGCCACTGATGTGAAGGACTAGATTTTCACTTTAAGATTGCTTGGAGGCCATGGTTGAATTGCAAAAGGAAGGTATTGTGGAGACTGGGTCAGTCATTGGTTTATTTCAGCATTCTGAGCTGGAGACAGTGGTATAGAACTGCTTAATTTTAATGTTTGTGGGGTGGAGGAGGTGGGAGATGTGGCTGTTGTGACAATATAATTTATCTTCCTTATCTAGACCATTCTCAGAGTAAAAGGAAGCTATTAATAATTACCCCAGGAAAACAAGAGTAAGCTGAAACCACCTCCAAAGGAACATATCATGGGCTAAGTGTGGAGAGAACAGGATCAGTTTTCAGGGATTTTTCAAGAACTTGAGGGGAGTTGGACAAATACTGAGACCATAGTGGAAGGAAATGTCTGGGCTGGAGACATGTACCCTGTTCCCCAATGCTCCCCAACAGTAGAACCATTCGGTGTGCCCTTATTCTCCTCCTTCACCAGCAGCAACACTGTGTGACTTTTGACTCTTCCTCAAAGTCAAAATGATCTCGAAAGGTAAATGTTGTGAACTGATTTAGGACAAGGAAGCAGCCACTGAAAAAACTCAAAGAGGATGGACTTTCAGAATTGTTTTAGAAAATGGCAAGAACGATGGGATAAATGTATTCAAAGCAAAAGGGAATATTTGAGGGAGGGGGTAAGGACAATGTGTGTTTTATTGTTACAGTTTTTAAATTTAAAATTGTACTATATCTTTAGTTCATACCACACAGATACAATAAACCTGTCAGCATATTTCTACATTGGGAGATTGTTCTGTTTCTTTATTTTAAGCAAATATGTTAAAAAAATCAAGGATAATGAAAAAATCTTTAAATAGAGCTCATATAACTATGAATAGATTTCAAATTGATAATCTCATTAAGATTTAGTATAGCATATGTCAAAAGACCTACAACTAGATATTCAAGACAAGAGTATTCTTTTGGAAGTAACTGGTCTTTTACTGTAATAATTTTTTAAAAATTTTAACATTCACCATACTTTTTTATCATACCATATAAGTGATCACGTTTGGATTACTTGAGCTTATTTCAGATTTTAGATAAAAAGAGATCAGAGGATACTTAATCTAGTTGAAAAAAATAAAGCAAAAAATAATCTTTTCATTGAAAATCTTGAATGCTTGGGACATGAACAGAGAGGGAGGGCTCACTGGCTGTTTTCTTCCGTACCATGAATGGTTCACTGGCTTAAACAAATGATGCCTTCATTTATCCTCTTTTTACTTCATTATTTGTTTCCTTTCTAATCAGCGAGTTGCATTTTAAATAGTCTTGGGTATTCAGGAACTAATTATATAATTTAGAAGTATAAAAGTTCTCATTACCCTCCTGCAGTCTACAGTACTTTTCTTTGGAACCTTGAGAATGTTTGGCAAGCCTTTTTCTTCTACATCCTGATGGGTTTCCTTTAAAATGTTTTTCTAGAAACGGTATTGCTCTGGTGACCTAGGGAGACATGTTCTTAACCTTTGTTTCTAAAACTACTAGGCATACTGTGTTTCCAATAAGGAGGATTTCAATTACCACTGTGTGGTGTGCTTTCAGTGAGCAGAAACCTGCGCAGGCTGATATAGGAGGCTTTGTGTAATACCTTGTAACACTGATAGGACTCTTCTGCCCAGACACTTTGTATGTTCACTTTGTGTTTGGACTATTGTCTTTGGGATTGTAAATTACTCAGGCAAGCTCATCAGAGGAAATTAAATTCAGTGTTTAATGTTCATCAAGGTTTTGTTTTATTCAGTTTTACAGTTTGGCTAATTGAGGCTTACAGAGGTCAAATACCGTGGTCAAGGTCATCTAGCATGTTACTGTTTTAGCTCAGATGAGTTTTTTAGTCCCTGTTGATTCCTGCATCCTGTGTTCATTGGTGTGTTAATTATCATCTCATTGTCCTCATTGCTCTTCTGAACTGGCTGGGTTTAAGGGCCCTCAACACTAGTGGGATTTATGGGAAGTCTGCATGCTCATGAATTATCTTTTATCTGAAAACCAGAAACATATAGAGATCAATTATTATAATCTCCGCTATGGCAGATGCTGATCTCCAGGGATATGTTAGCCCGTGTCAGCAAAATGAAACCAGGGCTGCTCAGACTCACCACCAGGATGCTCAAATGTTGAATGAAGAGCCAAATACTGCCTGGTATTTGCAGCTGGCATGGTAAAAGGCAGGATGGCCTGCAAATAAAGTACTTCATTTCAAGAGCATGAAGTCTCTGCCAGGATACAAATATTTTGCATTCATCTCCTAGGGGCTGCTGGAAGTATGGCATAGCTGTTAAGTTTTTTGTTGCTGCTGCTGAAGGGCTTTGTCTGTCCAGATACAGAATGTGACACTCACAGGAATCCAGCTAAGATAGTGTTCCAGAAGTATAAGACAACTGCAGCCCCTAATTAGCTTCTGTAGTCTGGAACCTTCTAGGATATGTTGGAATGCAAAATCATTTGGAAAATTCCTTGGAATTTTAATTGGAAATTTAAATTCCTTTGAAATTTAATTATGAAATTAAACTGCATACCATGAATATAGAGAAGGATGTGCTGTAATTATGTAACTGTTGAGAAATTCATCTAAAACTATACTCGAGTTATATTTTTTCTCTCACACAAAACTTTTCTGATAGTCACTTATTTGTGTGTTTGTGTGTGTGTGTAAGCAAGTATTTTTTATTCTTGGTCTTCCCCTTTTGTAAATGATGCTTTTTAAGCAATTCCTTTAATTTGTTTTTCCTTTCTCTTCCCTCATCAGCACCCCATATCAGCTGGGCTAGATGACACTTAATGTTAATGTGGGGCAGTCAGCCAGGTAATCACCTTCCTCAGCAGAGAGAGCAGGAGCTGCTTTGCTGTCAGACAGAGATAAATTAGAACAGAGAATGATGATTTAAAACAATGCCCCAAAATGATTATCAAACAAAAGCAAGCATTTAGGGAGCTGTTGAGCCTGAGAGTAATCCCCAGGAAGGAGAAAGGGACAGCCTTTATCTTGCAATAAGGGCAAATGGTAAAAATAAAGTGTCAGCCCAGGCACATTTTATGTCAGTTCAAGTGACAAAAGGCCAATTTGGCACAGCATGTGTTTGGATCATATGCTGTAAAATGCATGACCTTGTTTCCTGCCGCTGATCTATAGCTTGGTGTGCTACAAGGTTTTATTTTCCTTTCTGAAGAAATGCTCTCAATCCTTCTTGGAAGAGGGGCAAGCCTGGAGTAGTGGCAGGGTTCGAAGACAGATTCCCTTCTGAGAACAACACAGCTTCCCCCTTGCCTGGATTGCCTCCTGAGTAGAACCAACAGACAAGAGAAATGTCTTATCAGAAATACCATGAAGTGTAGAACAGAATAAGATTCTTAGACAGGTGAAGTGAGTAGAGCCGTCAGAATTACAGCCAACCCATTAAAAGGAGATTCAGGTCTCATCAGGATCAGATGAGCACAGATCAACAGCAGGAGCTCAGATGGTCCTAAACAATGTGTAGGACTGAGTTGCTGGTTATTTATTGATTGAATCTAGCCCTGCAAATGGCTAAGGAAACTCACATGTTCATCTTACACATTTTCGAGCTTGTTTTCTAATGCGTGATATAACATAGGAGATAGGAGTTTCCATTCTTTACTACTTATTATTTTTCTTTTTGGTTTTAGCTGGCTGGAATTGAAAACATTTACATCAATCCATGTGTCCTTGGTTGTCTTATTCAGCTTTGGGGATATGCATTCTTTTCTATTTAAGTGCAGAAATTCATTTACATTTAATTTGGTGCTTTGCTGCCCCTTCCTTGCCCCTTTTTATTTGACCTGTGCTCTGGTGACAGAGTCTCTTTCTCCCCTTACCATTCTTTAACTCTTGCTTAACCTTGGTTGAAAATTAGTCACACCAGCAAGTTTTGTGCCTTAGATTGCTTTGGTAAGTAGAGTGGACCCTTGAGTTAGGAGCTCTCACACATGAACAACTTGAGTTGACCAGAATTTTATTTTTAACTTATGACCAAAATCTTGAGTTACAATCTGAGTGCCATCCCCTTAGCTGGATGTAAAGATGCCTGGAAAGTGTGTGTAAGTGTACATAAGCAAAGTCTGAACCCAGATGCTCATGTTTGTGGATGTGATATTTATTGGTCAGTGTTTTATATAATTGCTATGTTTACTTTCATTAAAATGGCTCTGGAAAGCTAGAAAAGAAGCAAAGGATGGAGGAGAAGATAAAGAAAAGCAGTCTCAATTTAAAAAAAAGAAAGACATTGTGGAAAAAATATGATGGTAAGATTATTGTGACCCATCTTGTTAATATCTACAAAATCTACTATTTTGACAATCTTACCGAGAAAAGATTTGTATAAGGAAGCTAGTGTTGCTAAAGATGTTTTCAAACCAGGATGTTAGATGAGGTAGAAAGGCTGTTACATATCATTGTGGATAAATGAAAGGCAAGTGGCATCAGACTACAATTTGTGAAAAATCTAGGGCTAATAGTGCAGACCTCCTAAAGGATAATTTGTCAACAAGTGATAATGGTGAAACACTTCATGTCAGGAAGGAGTGGTTTCACAATTTTAAAGTGAGAACTGGGGTTCATAATGTAACTATGCATGGTGAAGCAGCCAGTGTTGATAAAAGGCTGCTGAATATTACACACCACTTCAAAACAATGACACAGATAAATAACTTGTGCTCTCATCTAGTGCTGGAACCACTGAGCTAAACCTGCGGTCCCAGATTTGTTTTGTAAAGTGAGTTCTCAGGGTTGGAAAATGGGTGGCGTTTCTTGAATATTGCATCCAGATCTAAGTATTCATCTTTGTGACACCTTTTCAGTTTTGTTTGGAAAAGTCTGACCTTCAGCATTCCCTATGATTATCCAGGACACACATAGCCGTTCCTGGGAAAACCATCTTATTTTTCATTTGCTTCCTTTTCCCAGTGTATAAAGTCGGAATGATAATACCGGTTCAGTAAGAGCGGATCTAAGCAAAGTTGCTCTGTTCCTTGTGTCTCGTGCAGGATGCTGCCTATTTTGGGGTTAATTTAAGACAGTGCTGCTCAGTGCAGTAGCAGGAACACTTGGGAACTTGGTAGCACTACAAATTCTTGGGCACTTTCCCTGCCTTTTGTGCTGGGTTGTATTCATCAATCTATTTTGCAGAATCTTCCAAGTGATTCTAATGAATGCTAAAGTTTGAGACTCACTGATTTAAATGATTGCTTCTCTCATCTAGTCATAAAACTGAGTAGCTTGAAAGAAAACATTTACAGGGGAATAAGGTGAGATTTACCCATAACCAATTATCACCAAAACCCTAGCTTTGTTAGCTTTCTTGGGACCTGGAGTACTTATCAATTTAAATGCGGTGTGAGGCATACAACTTGGTATGTCCTCTGTTATTATCCTCAGCTCTGTCAGAGCCTCTAGGACTCATTTGTATCTCAAGATCATTGGTGAGTGAATACATGAAGATATGAATGTTTTTCAAAAAACTGCACACAGTGAAATATATAAAGGGAATAAGACTGAATCATTTTTCAATCAGTGACAAAGTTGGTGTTATTTATGTATCAAGCACTCTGAAAAGAAGGAATGAAGGGTGGCATTGGCTCTTGGTTAAAGGAACAAGATTCCACACAGAAGCCTAAGTTTAGGATGCGGTAAGAGATAACGATGACGGTCTTATGGAGATAGTTAAGGATTCGGAAGTTGCGGAAACCATACAATAAATATTGAAGACTTCATATGATCTTTCTAATAATAAAATCTTCAAGTAAAAAATATTGCAACCAACCACTCACTTTAGAACAATAAAGCAGTAAGTATTAGTAGGTAGTCTCAGGGAGATTTGGGCAATACTTATCAGGGAATGGCACTGTTCATAAGAGGCACAGGTATTGACTGAGATTCATGAGAAGTCTAACTTACAGAAAGTTCTGGAATATATGAATGAACCACAGGAAGACACCGTGAGGGTTCTTCTCAGATTAGGCTTTTGCTAGTGGGATAGGGTAAGTAGGGAGGGGAAGGGAGGGAAAGGAAAGAAGGGAAGAAAAAATATAACAGAGAACATGGAAACAAGGTTTTTGTAAATAGGGAGGGGTAGGGGAAGGGAATAGGGAACCCCCCCAAGATATAACATGTAAAAGTATATCCCCAAAGATGAATGTGATCATAATGTATATGTAAAATGTACCAAAAAACTTAAAGGGAAAAAATGTTAAAAAAGACTACCCATACCCAGTGTAAGTGAAGACGTGGGTGAACTGCAATTTACAGGCTCTGCTGGTGGCAATATAAGGTAGTCCAACCACGTAGGAAAATACTCAGCAGCTTTTTAAAACAGTTACACATCCACATACTATTTGTGTTAGCTTTCTGTTACTGGAAAAAAATATAACTCTGATAAAGTTCAAAGGAAGAACAGTGTGTTTTGGCTTGTGGTTTTGGAGATTCCTGTCCACTATCAGCTGGTCCTGTCTATTTGCACTCTTAAGTGAGACACACTACATGTAATGAGCTCATGGCAGAGCAAATCTGCTTAGTTCATGGAAACTAAAAAGCAAAAAGAAAGAAGGGACCAGGGTCCCAGTATCCTTCAGGAGGACCCCCCCCAACAGTCTAACTTCCTCCCTCTGTGCCCCACAATAAACCCATGAACTAGGGATCATAAGCCTTTGCGCAGATAGTCTGGATTCAGATGGAGCAGCATATTACCCATCCCTTTTACTCCTATGTATTACTAAAGGGGAGTAAAAGCAAATATTTCTACAAACATTTGTATGTGGGTATCCATAGCTCCTTTAATTATTAATCTGGAAGCAACAGAAATGCCATCAAGAGATGAATAGATAACTGTAATAAATAGTATACATCATGCTATCATTCAGCAACAAAAAGGAATGAATTTATGATACATGTGGCAACATGGTTGAATATCAAAATAAGCACATTTGCTGAAAAAAGCTAGAGGTGATTTCATTTATGTAAGATTCTTAAAAACTAAAACTAATCTATAGCAAAAAGAAGCAAGCCAGTGGTTGCCTGGAGCCCTGGAATGGGGAGGGGGAAGGACTGTGAGGATCTTGAGGAGACTCGATGGCGTCACAAGTGTTTCTTTCCTCAGTTGTGCTGATAGTCTCACTGCTGCATGCACATCAGAATTCATCAAACTGCATACTTCAGCTATGTCCAGACTTCTCTGTGTCAGTCGTATCTTGATAAAGTTCTGCAAAAGAAAAAAAAAAAAGAGATGGAAAGGAAAGAAATGGGGGAAGGTGAAAGGAAAGGAGAGTGGGAGGAGGCCTAAACTTGAAGTCAGAGACCTGGGGCAGGACTCTGAATCTGTCATTTACTTGCTATGGATACCTGCCGTTGAATTGTGTAACTTCTTTCCTGTAAATTGAAGTTAATGATGTCCATCTCATATATAATGTATGTAAAGTTATTTTCTGTGTAAATAAACTGCTATGAAATATTTGCCAAAATGGTGAATATTATTGCTCCAAGCAGATCCTAAAACAATTAGGGGTATTTTCCATCCACTTTGAATGGAGAAATGTGTGGAATGCTCAGAGATGGGGAGGGATGCTGGAGTGGACATAGGCTGGCGGAATGGAGCAGGGATGTTCATCTTTTGCAGTGAGGTGGAAGATGGACCTTGAAACTTGACAGATCTCTGCATAGGAAACGCATTAGCACTGTTGCCCCTGTTTGAGGTCTATAGGTCTCAGCGTTGAGTGGTCTGATTTAACGTGGGCCACAGAACACGGTGTGTAAAGATGTGCAGTTTCTGTGGGCTCCCTCCAACAGAGGAACTGAAGCAAAACAGGCAATAAATTCTTAATGCGCTGCACACATTTTGTCTCGCGTTATTTTTAAACAAAAAGCACAGCGTTTTTCCTAGCAAGCTAGAATGCACTTATGTTTACCAACAGGCACCCATCTATTGCTTGGCTAACAGGAAAAGGGCTTATAAGCCTAGAAGTGTTTATAAAGAAGTTTTTTCAGAACATGTATGTACTGTTCAAACAATTATTATAGTTTGTTTCCATTAAACATCTACTTCTTTGTTAGCCTGAAGCGAGGAAGCAAATGCAAAGCACTAAGGCACTTAAAATCTAAATCAGACTTTAATAAGGGAATGTCATGTTTCATTTAAAAGCTTCTCTTCATCTCCTTTTCTGGTGCTGTCAAGTGAAAGAAGAGTGAGCCTTGTAATTACACGACTTCCTCCGATTCAGATTGTGTGTGAGATCTGACATTATTTTTCCACAACCCCTGATCCCACTCCTTCCTTTTCTGCCACCCCCACCCCCAGCCTTCTTCCTTGCTCTTCCTTCTCAAAGACCTGACAGAATGATGGAGCTCAGTTGATTACGCTGCTGACAGTGGTGGCCCTTATTAATTGAAGGATGACAAGCCGAAAATAAAATAAAATAAAACAAATGACTTTAGTGGAAATGTTTGTCACTCTGGATCATCATCCTAGCCTGGATGGATAGAAAATTGGGTGATTTTGTTTTCCACTGCTCAACAGAGTGTGAAATCAGATGGAATTTAACTTTGACAAATGTTTACTCTTTTCCATCTGGCCTCCCTACCGCTGCTCTCAGACCCTCCGAATCCTTTCTCACAGCTGATTGCAATGCGTGGTGCCTTTGTGTTAGAATGCTCACCCCTCCTGAAGAACTTGGCCTTAGTAGCAGCAAGGGCAGGTCCTCATTCAGATATATTTGATGGTAACCTCAGGGCTTTATATATCACTGTTGATCACAGAATATTAAATCCACAAATGCCAGTGCTGGATATTGGGCATTATTATATAGTTCCTCAGAAATTACTGTTGTAAAGAAGATAGTGCAAAAGGTCACTGCTATCATTTGGATTTGAATGGTCTCCCCAAAGGCCCAGGTGTTGAAGGCTTAGATCCCAACTTGTGGAACTTTTTAGGAAGTGGAGGAGCCTTTAGGGAGTTGGGACTAGAGGAAGAAATTCAGGCCTTTGAAGTCATGTGCTTGAAGGCAATATTGGGAGCCTGACCTCTTCCTGTCTCTTTTTGCTTCCTGGGTGCCTGAGGTAAACAGGTCTCCCCTGCCATGTGCTCCCATGTGCTGTCAGAGGCCCAGGGCAACAGAGCCAGTGACCATGGACTGAAACAATGGGCCAAAATTAAAATTCCTCCTTGTAAGTTGTTTGTTGGAGCTGCTTTTTCACACTGATGGAAAGCTGATGAAAACAAAATATAGAATATTATTTTCCCTGAAAGAATCTACTTGGGGTTACTGTGTCCATGAAAAGGTGTGGCTCTTGCTTGATCACTGAAATGAGGTCAGTTCTAATAGGCTGTGTCTGAAGTGATAGAAGATGCAGGCAAACATGTTTCTCACATTCTGTATGATGGGACCAATGGGGACTGAGAAACTACTGGTCATTCTTTGTGATAGTAAAGTAATCCTTCCTCCTATAGATGATAATGTTTTTATTGATACTATACACAGAATATTATTTAGGTAGTAATGCATGAAAGTAGATATTGTCATTCACTCTCTCACTAGAAGTCTGTCAACTGGCTGGACCTAATGGAAGACCTTACTTTGGAAGAAGCCAAGAAAGTATTCTTCTCTCTATCTTCCATAGCCCTATCCACCCAGCTCTCCCAAACTTTGTTGGACATATTCAACAAAAGGGAGCTCACTACTCTCTATTACTGGATAGTTTTATTAAGAAGTTCATCTTTCTTTTAGCCAAATCCAGCCTTGCAGTGTTTGAACCAGCTGCTGAAACTCGACATTGTGAAGGCTCGAAGAATAAATCAGGTTTTCTTGTGTCTTAAAGCTCTCAAGGTTTTTGGACAGTTCTCATATTTCCCTTAAAGTTCTCACCCACTGCCTCTGGCCAAGTAAAACAGTCTTCACTTTTTTAAATAGTTTCTCAGTAAATCTCCTCTAGAGTCTGGCATAATTCTTCACAGACAATAAGTTCTCTGTGAAGGACTTGACAGAAGCTTGACATTTGGTATATTGTGAATTCCACTAAAATTCTACTGATAACTGCATCCTATTAAGATTCTGTCAGATAGAATGTGGAAATAGCAGTGATTCCTAGGATATTTTGATACTGATATCATCTCTATATGGTTGATTTTTTAAAGCCATGTGGTTAAGCACTTCATTTTAAACACTCATGTTTCCTTTTAGATTAATTGAATATCCCTCCCATCTTTTCTCTTTTCACTTTGCACCAGCATCCACAGAATTATGAGCAAGAGAAAAGGCTTTTATATGTAAGGCAATCCAAAGTGAAAGATCTAAGAAGGAAGCCTGAGCTTTGAGGAAAATATAAATCTTTCATCCTCCCTCATTGATGACAGTGACTCAAGATTTTAGTATTAGTTAATTTAATTGATATGGTTATATTACTAGCCAGGTTGTTTATTTCAGGGAGGTCATATGCATTGAATATGGACTTGTGTATTTTTTCTTTGAGCTTTTGGTTGTATATGGGACAGCAGATATAAGTGTAAAGGAATGTGCTTGTTCACGAATATGTTTTAAGTACATATTAGGAATATGGGTGATAAATTGAATGTTGTCATATGCAGAAGCTGTAAACTCTAGCACCTCAGGATGTAATGTACAGGGCACTACCTCTAAAGAGGTGATAGGATTTAAAAAGAAGTAATTAGACTGGCCCTTCATTTAACGGCTGGTGTTTTTAACAGAAGGGAAATTAGAGGACAGACTGGTGGAGGGAATGTCATGTGCAGACAAAGGGAGAAGGCCAGCTGCAAGCTCAGGAGAGTCTCAGAGGAAATCAACCCTGTCAACACTTGAATCTTGGACTTCTACCCTCCAGAATTGCGAGAAAATAAACTGGTGTTCATTTTTTTTTTTTTTTTTTTTAGACAGGGTCTCACTTTGTAGTTCAGGCTGGCCTTGAGCTCACTATGTAGCCCAGGCAAGCCTTGAACTCAGCAGTCTTCCTGCCTCTGCCTCCCGAGTGCTGGGATTACAGGTGTGAGCCACCATGCCCAGCACTGTGGTGTGTGGTATTGATTGATGGTGGGCGTGAGTCTCCACGCCCAGCATTGTATGTGGTTACCAGGACCTTGCGCTTGCAAGGCAGGCACCAGAACCACTGAGCTAAATCTCTGGCCCTAATTTGGTGTTCTTTAACCATCTAGTGTGTGATCATTTGTGAGGTGGTTCTAGCAATTTGCTTCAGTGAGAAAATGCTTTCAGTGTAACTTCTAAAATTGAAAGTCTAACATTAGAGGAGGTGCAATATTTAAAGTCACATGAGAGGTAAGTACTGGTATTTGGTCTTTGATGATAACATTGAGCTTACTGTTCTTGTTCATTTGAATTTATCTGAAATCAAATCACTTGTTCCCTTTTAAGTTTTGCAAGGAAGATTCATAAAACATAGTTTTAAACCCTTATGTTTAAAAACACTCTTCTCTGCTGTAAGTAAATGAATATAATGTGAAATATGTTAGGCAGCCTTTGGTGACTGGTTGGTGCATTGCTTTGCTGCACTCGTGTTTATTACAACTTTGCTATGCACTGACAGCATTAGTATTTTTGGGAAAGGAATCATATGGTAAAATTTTAATCATTTCATCTTTCATATTTTCATATAACCTGACATGATAATGTATAATTTGTAGTATCTTCAAGGATTTTGAAGGAAGATTCTTGTTTTTGACTGGTCAGAAAGCACATTGAGGAAAATTGATTTGATGATCTGAATAGGAACTCAGCAAGTTATTTTCAAATGATGACAGCACATTAATTATGTCAGTTATTTCAAGCTGTGGGTTACTAATTAGTGATTCACAGCCAACACTTTAACAAATTAGAATAGAATTGGATGGAGAATATCAGATATATTGATAACATTACTTAAGGTAGGGCTATGTAATTGAATACAATTTTGTTTCAGTTATATTAAGCACAGAGTTATTGAGTACCTGTTGTATGCCTGGCACTGTTCTAAGTAAGGATTTGGCCTATAGCAATAGACAAGCAGACAAAGGTCCCCAACCTTATGTGGTCTACTCTGTAATAGAAGAAGGAAGAAAAATATTAGTGTGAAAAAATATGATTAATGTTTAAAAATTTTAAAAATTACCACATTAAAAGATGGATTGTCATTAATCTTCATCAAAATAGTTTCTCTCACTTCAAACACACTTATCCCATCTTTTTTCTACCTTTTGAAGCAGTTCTGAAAGTCTTCTTTTGCAAGTGTCTTTAGTTACTCTCTCATGGCTACATTGATATCCTCAGTCTTTAAAACATGAACATTTCATAGTCATTTTTGACTTTAGGGAAGAGCAAAAGTTGCACTGTCCAAGATTCAGTGAATAATGTGGATGAAATATGGTGTTGTTTTCATCACGTGGAAGTGATATATCCAAGGGGTCAGAAGTGGGCATAAATATTTGCTCACAACAATGTATTGTGATTACAGCAAATATAGTGTTTAAATAAAAACACATCATACAGAAAATGACACATACATACAGTAAATGATACACTGCCATTAATCTTTCTCAAAATACTCCAAATATTCCCCCTCACCCTGCTTCAGACACCCACTTCCTCATTCTTGGCAATGTGTCTTTCACTATAGTATTAACATTTTTTTAAACTTTCACTATGTTCTTCAATCACGTCTTGTAAATAATAACCATAGTAAGCAAACATATGGTATGTTAGAAGGTGATTATGCTATGGGAAAAAGAAAAATGTGGCAGAAATGAAAGGGACTAGGTGTTTATGCTAGTGGGGGTGGCTGCAATTTTAGTCCAGATGGTCAGGACAGGCCTCGCAGGCTGTTATTTGAGCAGAGACAGGAGATGAGGGAGTTGGCCTGATGCATGACTGGGGAGAATGTTCTAGACAAGCAAATAGCCAGTGCCAAGGAAGGAAGTCCTGCAGAGTCTGGAATGACAAGGCAGCATGTCTAGAGAGGAATGAGTGAGAAAGTAACATATCCAAGAGGTCAGGGTGGGCCAAAGAATGTGGCATTTGTAGGTATTGGAAGGGTTCTGGCTTTTCTGCTGAGCACAACTGGGAACCACTTCCGATACCTACAAATGCCACATTCTTTGGCCCATGTAGTTTTTATCACAGTGGCTTTTTTAAAATTGAATTCTTTATTGGAACAATTTATATACATCTCAAAATCACATATAACATTGGGAAATTTGTACCAGTATATGCCACAAGTTAATTCTCATTTTTACCCATATCCCTACCTACTCCCCCCTCCCCCCTTTATACATGCTCTTTTATTTTCTTTCTGTTTCATATTTATTCCTTCCCCTCATCACATTCCCACACCAAGTTTCCTATAGAAATATTCCACTCTATAAAAGCTGTCCTACTTTCTAAAACTCATTTGCATCTACAGGTGTTCATGCCAAAGAGAAGATCCGGGAATTGTCTATCTGTGATCTATTGATTTCACTTATTAGTATATCCTCCAGATGTCTCCATTTGC
>PVIC010010454.1:0-43356 GCA_004025085.1 Thryonomys swinderianus
TCAGACCATTACATGCAGATAAGCATTAATGAGATGCTCTGTGTTTCAACAATTGAGAAGAGGTGACTGATCAGACAAGAGACATGGAGGGAGCACTGTGGGAAGGGAGAGAGCCCAAAGCACATGGGTTGTTTGTTTTTCTGTTAAGACAAAGATATGAGTTTTTTACTAAATTAAAGCCTTGGGATTCAGGTTTAATTGTAGTGTTGGCACTCTGTGACAAATAAATGTGTTTTGGGTTGTGGCTTAAGCATTGGCCTCTACAAGGTTCCATATTTCTGATCTTGGGGAATCTGTAAATGTAACTGTAGGTAAAGTGAAAAGATTTTCAGGAGAAGGAAACAATGAAGAAAGAGTCATTTCAAAGAAGGTAAGATGCTCAGTTTGACTGAAGCTCAGAGTATGTGATTTACAATGATGGCAGATTCCAGAGACTTGATTAGGCTAGATGACTGCTCAGTGCTCTTCAAGAGAGGTGGGGCTGGGTACACTGCTCCCTGCCCACTAAGTGCCACATAGTACACCTTAGTTCTTTTAGACTCAAACAGTCCTCTAACCAACCCTTTATACTATTTTTGCAACATCTTCTAGAGGACTGTAAACACACACACATGATGTGGGGGCCACTGCAGGGAATTTGGATACTGTTCTCTTGAAAATGAGGGCCAGGGATTTGGCTCAGTGGTTCTAGCATCTGCCTGTGGAGCACAAGTTCCCACCACTACATACCACCATACTGGATGTGGTGGATCTGCCTATAATCCCAGCAGTCAGGAGGCAGAGGCAGGAGGACTGCTGAATTCGAGGCTCACCTGGGCTACATAGTGAGCTCAGGGCCAGCCTGAACTACAAAGCGAGACCCTGTCTCAAGAAAATGAAAAAAAAAAAAAAGAAAGAAAGAAAATGAGGGTAAAGAACAAATAACATGCAGATGATGATTGCTCTCACATATGTCCTCCCTCCAATTACAGTGCATAGTTGTATTGGGCTTTATTTTCCATAAAACATCTTTCTTTTACAGATAAAAAGTCCAGATTGTAAAATGAAAGCCCCTTATCTTTAAAATGTAAGATTCATTAAAACTCACTGACAACATGGTTACAAAATGTGTTAGTTTTGAGGTTACAACTGTTTGACATGTGGAAGTACTGCTTCATTGACAAGAAACTAACTGTATCTGAGCATATCTTAATGAATTAACACTTCTCCAAAGTTTCAAAGATAAACATGCAAGAATATTATATTCATTGATATGCACACTTACACATACTCAAAGACTACAAATCCAGTTTTGTGTAGTAAATTTTTAACACCTTTGCAATCATTTTCTAAGTTTTCTTACCAATTACCAATGAAATATATTTAGTAGCTACACTATGAAAACAAAACTTAAGTCATGTTGAAAATTATCAATAAATAAGTAAACCCAATCAATTTCAAATCATCTCACTGTTATGCTATGTCCACAATATATATATTTTTCAACATAATTAAATAATTTGATTCAAAGTTCATTGTGTTTGTACCTCCCATATTCTGATATAGAAATTTAACTACAGTTTTTAAGTCGTGTTAGTAATTAAGCTATGTTGTATCAGTAAGCAGGTATATATATCTACAGTTCTTTTTTTTCTTTAATATAAAGGCATTAATCTACTTTCCCTGAGTATCTATAGAAAGCTAAGTTTGGCTCCATTCTGACCCTTCCTTGTGTCATTTCTATTTATTATCATCATTCAACTGAAAATCATACTACGTATTATCTGGTAGAAACAACAGTTGTGATTAAAGGTTTGTGAATTTTATTCTCACTTCAAGAAACTAACATTCACATCTTGATGCACCAATTTGTTCATGATGTGTTTGTTTTCCGTCATCAGCTCTGGGCTGCATACAAAATTAACCTAGTGCAGAAGATGTCTGTAGCCATCTGCTCCACTCTGCCTTATGAGACTTCTGTTGTTTTCTTTCCTAAAAGATAGATTTCCTGATGCACACAATGATGTATTGTTTTTCTGCTGTTTACTTGGGCTTTCTTCCTGTGAGAAATTCAAGGATAGTGTCTAACTGCCTGCAGCTTATATAGCCAAATTCACAGCCTTCAGCTATATTGAATGCATATGTGGTACGTGAAGGACTTACCCTTAACATAATTGAGTTGTCAGTTTAAAAAAGGAAAATAATTTCTTATGTCTTTCCCTAAGTTTTTATACTTATAAAATAAGTCTGGCTTCTGTAAAACTGTCTGAAACTACATATTTGTGTTGGAATATGTGCAAAACAAAAGAGCAAGATTAAGAATAAGGTTAGTACAATTATCACATATTGAAAATGGAATGCTATCAATGACTTTTATTTCACTCTAATCACAATCAACTTTGAGGTTAAAAAAAAAACTGTTCAGACAAATTAATTTTTTCCAGACTCTCAATTTAATGGCAAGGAAAACAAGTCTTCCTCTGAACAAATCTTGTACATTTCATTCTTTCACCTTTCTCAAAATGTTTCTCTATCATAAGCGGTCTTTTTACCACCTTTTTCCCCTGCATTCTACCTTTGTCTGTTTTGAAGTAAGTTTTTCCTGTACTTAGACCTGTCAACTTTCCGTACTCCTTGTTTTTCTTACAACCTTTCTGGGTCCTGTTCTTCATTTTAGATGCTCATTAGCAATTGCTAATTGAAATTTTCAAAGATGGGTATTATAAGCCTTTTAGCATCTCACAAAATTCTGTGATCATAAAGACATTTCAAAATACTTGTAGTGTGTAAGTGAGAAGATGCTAAGGACTGTGCTGTCTTTAAAATAAAGTGTGAGAATGGAATGTGTCTAAGTTTTACACGTACTTTATTTTCACAGTGCATGTCTAATTCTGCCATTCCTACATAGTTTGAAAACAAACCAGTGTCCTATTGGGTTCTGGCTGGTGTAATTACCATCTTTAGAATATAGGCCTCTTCCCTACTTCAGAGACAACACAGATATCATTTAATTTATTGTATTCTTTTCAACCTCTTCTGACTACGTACTCAATATATTCCTTTTTTTTTTTTTTGAGACAGGGTCTTGCTTTGTAGTTCAGGCTGGCCCTGAGCTCACTATGTAGCCCAGGCAAGCCTTGAACTCAGCAATCCTCCTGCCTCTGCCTCCTGGGGGCTGGGGTGACAGGTGTGAGCCACCACACACAGCATTGTGGTAGGTGGTATTGATTGCTGGTGGGTGAAAATGTTAATTGTATTCCTACATCCTCTAGTGAAAAAGAATAAGGATGAGAAGGAGAAAGAGTCAAGAAAGACAGCATGGGTTGTAGTGTCTATGTTGTTCTTATAAAATATTTTCTCCCTAGAGATACTTGCATCTTTCAAGTTTATACATCAATGAATACATCCAAGAAATGTGGAAAATCTCTGTTGTGCATGGAACACAAATGCACAGCCTCCCACAAATACTCAGATTGGGAAACATAGAACAAAAACATGACTCCATTATTATTCTGCCATAAAGAATGATAAGACTGATTCATTTATGTGCAAATGGATACATCTGTAGGACACACTAATGAGTGAAATCAATAGAACACAGATAGGCAAATACCAGATATTCTCTTTGATATGAGCACCTGTAGATGCAAATGAGCTCTAGAAAGTATGACAGTTTTTGTAGAATGGGAAATTTCCAAAGGAAATTTGGTGTGGGACTGTAATGAGGGGAAGGAATAAATATGATTCTGAAAGAAAATAAAAGAGCATGTACATAGGGGGTGTGGAGGTGTGGGTGGATAGGGATATGGGTAAAAATGAGAATTGACTGTTTCATATATTGGTACAAATTCTCCAGTGTTATGTGTGATTGTGAGAGGTATATAAATTGAACCAATAAAGAATTCAATTTAAAAAATAAAAACACGACTCCATCAAATGTTCACAGTGGAACTAATGGGAATGTCCCTACCTGTTCTCATCGCTCTCACTGAATCACTGAGTGACCTCGGCTAGTCGGCTTCTTTCTGTCACACACAGGAGCAGATTGGTCTCTGCAGCTCAGGGTCACATTGGTCTCTTCTCCACAGAAGCCTGATACCTTGAGACCCTGAGACTGGACATTCAAACACAAACTCTGGATGTGCTACAGGAGCTAACTTTGCTATTGAGCACATGAGCAGGCAGCCAGTGAGCGACAGGGCCTCTGATGCATTGGGTTGGACACCACGACACAGAAATGTTGTGTACACCAAGTACAATGAATTAGGAGCTAACGCAAGCCACACAGGTAATCTCAGGAACATGAAAGTGGCTGGAGGCAAAACTGTAGAGTTATCATAAAGACAGGTAGTTAAGAAATGTGGCTCCCAGAAAATGGACTTCTTTTTTTTTAACTGAATTTTTATTGGTACATTTTATAGACAGTTCACAATCACACTGAACATTGGGGAATTTGTACGAGTGTATGGACTTTTTAGACAGAAAATAGAAAGGTAGTAGCCCTTCCCTATAGGCTGAGGCCTGGTTTCAAGGAATTTGAGGACACTGACTGACTTTCCCTTGGAACTCTGCACAGAAAACAATGTGAATCTCACTCGGCTGTCTGGGGCTTGTATAGCTACCTATGATGAGTGACAATGAGGGTCTGGACAGACCCTCACACTCTGCTCACCATTGAAAGATTCTAGAAAAGCACACATGGCAAACTCACTTTGGATTCTCTCTCAACTACCCTCTGGGAACTTTCTTTCTTCTTAGACTTCCAATAAAATTGTTGGCCTTAACTACACCCTTTTACTCATGATTTTGTTCTCCAACTTTATGAGACAACAGGCTCAACTTGATGGTGTTAGTTGATTCAATATGACTAAATAACAATAATTTAAATAACAGCCCAGTGTGAAAGTTAGAGCTACTTAAATTACATATTCACTAAAACATATATTGTTTTATAGTTTTAGAAAACATAACAAGCCTCAACAAATCTCTTCCTGGCCTCTAAAATACTCTTTCTCAACTATAAATAGCCATCTCTTCTGCCAAACATCTGTGGAACCATTGATGGAAGAAATTTCTAAGTTCCTGGCTGGAGTCTGAGTTTAGAATTCATCAGATTTCACTGTGTCTTAAACCAGATCAAAGAAAAGTGTACAATCTTCTCCCATGAGACAACTCACATTTTATTTATGGACTGTTAAACTTGTGTATGTTAAGGCTTTGGACTATGAAATAGCTCTTTTGTAAGAATTGAGTATTTCTAGAAGACTATGTGTTGGCATGAACTTACTTAAAATGCACTGGCTTTAAAGAACTAGTTGTAAAGACCATTAAAAGCAAAGAAGCATCCAAGCTAGGACTTGGGATGTTGTCTCTAGCAAAGCGTTAAGGAGAAAATCTGCAAATATCATTAATCTTTATGTACCTTCTTTCTCCTCCTAGTAAACAATGTATTCAAGGCATTTGTAAGCTTATGCTAACACCATAATCTCTCCATTTCTGATAAGCATAATGGGGAATATAGTAACATTTACATGGTGTATTGTTCTGAGAATTAAACACAAATAATGTGTAATACACAGTGACCACTTTGCCCAGTATACAGCAAAAATTTAATTATTATGCTTGTATTATATTATCCTTTTATACATATATTAGATTGATGTTAAAATCCATGAGACTAGGAGTCCTTGATAAAACCTGATCTAAATGAATATATATTTTTATTTAAAAACAATCTAAATTTAAATATCAAATATTAAAATATACCTACTGTGTTAGCTAGTCCAAAACCACAGAAATAATTGGAAATTGCTAGGTAACTGAGGTGACATAAAAGCTGGTATGATATCTTAGTATAATCAGTAAAAGCTAGCTAAATTTCTTCTAACATTGGAAGTGTAGCAGTTGGGCAGTGTACTGTCACGAAGAGAATTGTTATATGGATGGAAATTCACACAGAAGGTGGATCTAGATCTAGTTTCTAGTACTTAAAGCAAAGGTGGAGCTATAAAAAGGGTGGAAATGAAAGTGGTCAGTATACAAAGATAAAATGAAGACCAGCGGAGGTGAATGCAAACTGGAGTTGCAAATTAACTTAGGAAAAGAATGGAAAAATGATTGGTTAAGGTCCTGGACAACTTGCTTAGCATATTACACCCAGCTGCCATCAACTGTTGCTTTTGACTTTACGTTGAAATCTGCAATGAAGCAGAAAAACACTCATTACAATACTAAGAAATTCAGTATAGGCTTCCATTATCTGTGATGCCAGAGAAATGAGGAAGAAAAATAAGCTTGATAATAAAAAGCTATGCAAAATAGATTGACTAATGTTTTTGCCTATTTTGAGGCAAAAAAATTTATATTCTTGCACAAAATCGAAATTATGTGATTATATAAGTTAATATTATATTTCTAAAAAAATTTTTAGCATAACTTTAAAGTATAGTGGTAATGCTGTGTTTAAATCCATTTTTCAAAAATTTCCAGAGCATCTTAGATCAAAGTGAAATATATTAAACAAGCAAACATAAAATCTAAATATTAGAAGAGATGGTGGATTACATTATATTTTATGCAACTGAATTTCTATATGTACTTTTATATGATTGCATTTATTTACCATATACCTTGTCTAAGTTTTCGTTACCTAACTGCTAAATAGCAAGGATATTCTTCAGACACAACTCAGTAAAACATTGCTAGTGTCCATGCACTTTAAATGAAATTAGGGAACATGCTGGATGATGGATTTATTCTTTTATTCCTCACAATTCAAATGCCTGTGTTGCAAAGGACTTACAAAAACTGTGTGTATGGAAATGGAAGTTTTATATCATTATTTATATTGATATTCATATTTCTAGATTATAATGCCATCAAAATCTGGTAAAAATGACAAACTTGAAAGAATATATAAATATGTGGCAGATTGACATTTTCTTTAGAAAGTCAGTATATTACAATGTTAAAAAGAGATATTTTACAAATGTTTTACAAGTTCCATCTTCTGTATATGGAAAAAAGAAGCATGAATGTTAGAACTGTGGCATATACACACACACACACACACACACACACAAACACACATAAGTATATGCAGCTGACCCTTGAGTTACGACAACTGGCCTGACATCTGAAATCATATGATGGGATTTGCATGTCATAAACAAGTGGGAAATGATTAGAAAATGAGGAAATTAATAGGATTCTAAGGCTCAGTCCTTCAAGGTGAAGATTTTTGTCATTTTGATGAATGCAAATTGCTATAGTAAGATGGATTTTATAATCATTGGTGTGTTATTTATTTTTCTCACTGCTGAGACAAAATACCCAACACTCAAGTTAAAGGAAGAAATGTTTAATTCAGTTCACATCCTGGGGTGGTTTCAGTCTCCACTCAACTGGCTCCAAGACAGGGTGGCACAGCAAAGGGGCAGGGCAGGGAGAAATAATTCATGGAGTGAAAAGCAGTAGGCAGCAAGCAGCAGCAGCAAGCCCACCTTTCCACTCCCCTTTTATGTTCCACTCAATTATAAACCTGTTGATTGGTCCCAGCTATACCTAGGGTGGGACTTTCATTGTCCACACTGAGGACTATGCTAATTCCAATAGTGGACTAATTTAGTGCCACACACTCTTAATCCTGTGCCACACACCCGAGATACAGCTATTTTGAAAAAGCCCCACCTCCATGAGGCTTTGTGGCAACGTTTAGGTACCTGCCGTAATGTTTGGAATTCAAAACTCAAATGACTTGAAGAAAGATTTTTAAATAGTGGTGAAAGTATATATTGGATGGCAAGTTTATGAGGTAAACCTGATAATTACTGAGAATGAACAAGAGGAGATTACATGGCAATGATAATCTGCAAATATGATATAAAGCAGCAGGGGCTCAGTGAAGGAGTGGATTTTGTATGATATGGATAAAGCAATAGTTTCATAAATGCAGTTCTTTCCTTAGAGAAAATTGTAATGACATGCTGTGCATGTGCTGTGATAGAATGCACACATTTTATTGGAGGAGGCTCTGAAAGAAAAGGAGGCCTGAGATTTACAGAGTTTTTACAATATAAAAGAGAAAAAAGGAATACATTTTTCAAAATTAGTGACAAAAATTGCTTCTATCTGTCCCTATTCTTCCAGAAGCTTCCTCAACCCTTCAAAAAGTAGAACATGAAAAGCATGAGATTCTGTGGTTTTCTGAGTGTTATGTGAATGAATACTCTCCTTTCACTCTCTGAAAACTTTCTTGGGAACCCTGATATTATCCGACTTGGTGGCCGATGCTGCTCATAGATGCTTAAATTCTCAGCCAACCGTCAGCATCAATTTTTCATAATTTGAAAGAAATAAACTCCACATAAGTTTCCAATCCAGCCTTTTAGAAATTTAATGACAATGATCAATGCAAAACTAAATTATGATTGCTGATTCTTATGCAAAAATAAATATTAAGGTTTTTTTAAAGCTACTAATAAATTAGGGTTAATTTACTGTGGTAATGGATTAACAATAAAATCTCTGTGCTACAGTTGATGGTATCAGAGCAAATAGAAGTTCTGAAAAGGTCTGCACTGAACTGAACAGAAGGAAAAATTAAGCAAAGGACAGTCGCTTCCAACAATATGGAAAGCAGGGGCAGACTTACCTGTTGACTGAGGACAAAAGGACACCAATTAGAGGCACTGAGTAAAAATGGACATTTGAAAATATGTACTGAAATATTTACAGGAGCAAGCAAGATATTTCAGAGAACAAATTTAATCAAAAACTAGTCATATTCAGTTTTTCTGCCATTCATCAGTAGAACACATAGTTTATTCATTAAGGATACTTCAAAATCCTTGGAAGGTATGCATCTGCAAGCTCAAGATTATAGAATGAACATGTTTGATGGAATAGTAACAAAATTTGGGGGAATCAAAGCAAATATCAGAAATTAAAAACAAATAAAATTATATACACACTGATATACTATAAAAGTAGAAATCAAGGCTGGACATATATTTTGGTGGTAGTTTTCTGTAGTACACATGCATAATGCCTGGAATTTTGCCCCCATCAAATGGTACCACAAGAAATGAATGAATAAATTTGAGTAATTTATACTCAAATAGACATACTTTGAGGACATACTTCTAAGTGAAATAAATGGGACACAGATGTGTAAATACTGTATCTTTCTCTGGCATGAAAAATTGAGAGTGTAAATGAGTTCTAAAGACAGAGATTTACAGATCAATGTCAATACCAAAAATCAGAAAGTTTTTAAATACACTATCAATTAGCACATCTCTTGGAAGTTGAATACTAAAATACTAAAAACATACCAAACTTGAGAACACTAAAAGCAAAATTAATAAAAACCAAAGAAAAATAAGTGTCTTTAAAAATAAAAAAAATAAATGAAGCAGAATTGTTTCTTTGAAAATATCAACAAAATAGACAAACATGGAGACTTCAGGAAAAAGATTGCTTAAGTAAAAAAAATTAGACAAAATGAAGACAATTTTATCCCATAAATCAGAGGTTCATAAGAGATAATTATGACTTATTCTTATTCTAAAAATCTGAAAACTAAGAAAAACTCTTCAATATATACACCTGACTAATACTTAAATCATAAAGAAATAGAAAAGTTGAACACACCAACGGCAAGAAATAAAATATGATCAATCATTACCACTACCATCAAAGAAAGTCTAGGGCCACAAAGCTTCAGTAAGATTTTTCAAACATTCAAAGAATGAATGCCAAATTCCCCTTGAACTATTCACAAAAATAACAGTAAAATAATACTTGCAAATACATTCTGTGCAGTCAGCAACCCTCTGGTTCCAAATCTACATGAGACATGACCAGAAAGCAGACTGTAGACAGGCATTATTAACGAACAACAATGTAGCAAAAGTCCTCAGCAATATATAAGCAAAAACAACCCACAGCACATTCAAAAGAGTATTGATTATGATCAAGTGCAATTCATGCCAAATATGTAAGAATAGATTAACACATATTAACTAATAAATAAAACACACTACATCAAAAGAATGAAGGCCAAAACCAATATGATCATCTCAGGAGATGAAGAACAGGTATTTAGTGAAATTCAACACCCTTTCATGATAAAGAAAAATGGCCGAAAAAATTAGCCATACACAAAACATGTCTCAATATAAGACGACAAATCACAATAAGACAACAGTGAACATATGCTGAGTGGAGAATACCTGCAAACTTTCTAGGACCTAGACTAAGCTAGGGATGCCTTATTTTGACATACTGCTTGAAGTCTTCACCCATTTAATAGGGAAATTGGAAGAAATGAAGGGGAAACCCTTGTTTTGAGTTTGACCTCAAGCACTCTCCTTACCTCAAGCACTCTCCTTCCTAGATAGGAAACCTCATACAAACTCCACAAAAAGTCTTGGAAATAATAAATGAGTTCAGTAAAATTATATAATATGTACTGGTATACAGAAAATAATAGCGTTATATACCTAATAGCAAATTATATCCAGTACAGATAAAAAGGAGGTAATCCCATTGATAATAGTATGCAAGACAATCTAGAAGTAAATCTAACTATATGGACAAAAGATATCTAAATCTAAACCGCAAAACACTTAAATTTAAGGAGACATACACACAACAAAGGAAAAATACCCAATTAATAGATAGAGGTTTAGCTATTGTTAAAATGTGCATGCTATGAAAAACAATCTACAAATTTAATAAAATACTGTGACAATAGTCCTGTTGTTGTTCAAAACATTATTAAAATCTTAAAATTAATATGAAACAACAAAAACACTTAAAGCTAAATCTGTTTTCAAAAAATACAAAACAAGATGGTATACATTATGTGTCTTCAAAATATACTATAAATCTTTAGTAATCAATGTTATAAGGCATTGTAACATTTGGAATATCCAAAGAAAAGTTGGAGAAGACTCCAAAAGCACAGAAAAAGAGCAAAAGTAGACAACATAATTATATGAAGCTGAAAAGCTTATCCACAGCAAGGAAAACATAAAATGATGAGACAAACTAAACCATGAGAGAAAGTCATGTGTGCTACACAACTCACAAAAGGTTGATAGTGAGAATGTATAAGGAATACCAAAAACTCAATGTCAAATGAACAAAAAACTTATAAATTAACACTAGACTTGAACAGATACTGTGCAAAAGAAAACATGCAAATGGCCGCTGGGCCTGTGAGAAAATGTTCAGTGTCACTAGTCATTAAAACTATCATTTCATCTCACTAAGAATCAGTATTTTTAAAATGACAAAACATTACAAGTCCTGCTAAGCAGGATGTGGAGACAAAGGGATTCTTGCACACAGATGGTGGAACTATAATTTAGTGCATGATGGAAAACTGTATAAAAGTCTCTTCAAAAATTTAAAATACAACTAACCTATGATCTGCATGCCCATGATCATTGTAGAGGTATCCAAAAGGTCAAGAAATAGATACAACTTCAGCAACCATAAGTTGATGAATGGGAAGAGGAAAGGTGATAAATAGACAGCATGGTGTGCTAATCAGTCATGATCAATGAATCAAGTGCTGTCAGCCTTGACAGCATAGATGGAGCTGGAAAATATTGTATGAAGTGCAGTAAGCCAGACACAGAAAGCCAAGTACCGCCTGGTTCATGTGTATGTGGAATGAATGTAGCGAGTAGACAAGCTAAGAGTGCTTCCCAGGGGCCCAAGGGAGGAGGGTGGGGCCAGCCCTGCCGATGACCACTGCGGAGCGCGGGCGAAGCACAGAGCTTGCTGTGCTGCATGCAGCGCTCTCAGAGCGATCCAAAACCAACTGCACGTTTAAAGCACTAGGAGGCATTTTCAAGATTTTATCATACATAAGTAATAGATATATGAGCGTTATCTTACACCAGATTTAAATATGCTTCTATGTATACATACATGGGGCTTCACTTTACCCCGCTGGAGTGATATACTTAGTACTAGTAAAAATAAATTAAAGGAAATGGAAAATTTGTAGGGGAAATATATATAAATATATATATTTATATATAAGTATATATAATATATAATATGTATTTGCAACAAATTTTATATTTTGTGGATGATCATAGTCAAATAATGTATTTTCTATGAAGAAATATTTTAAAACTTTAAGAAATTTTCATTTAAAATTGACTTCTGAAGTTTGATCAGGTATGTGTTGCTTTTGGAAAATACTTTTTTATTTATGAAATAATGACAATATATTTTTATCTCTGAAATAACAGTTGACTGCATATGTGGTTTGTTATACCTCAAATAAAGTGTGGATTCTCTTTGGTTCAGTACCTGTGTCTCTCCTTTACACAGACAGAGAGACAGACAGACAGACAGACACACACACACACACACACACACACACACACACACACGTGTGCAGATGATTTCTTCAGCTATTATCCCTCCAAAGAATGAGTTCTTCCAAGAATGATGGCCTAGATTTGGAAGGTAGTAAATAATTCATGAATGTCACAGCAGTAATTGCATGACTTTTGTAAGCTAAAAGTTAGGTTTCCTCTTTAGTTCTCAATATATCAAATGAAATTACTCTTTGCAAGTATAATGTCTATTAAAAGGAGGAGTTCAAATATTGACCAGGGAAATATGAGGATTACTATCCAGCAGTACCAGGCAACATTGGTAGGATCAGAGATTCCAGCTCCATTGAATCTTGTTCTGAAAATGAATCCAAGCTGTAAAATAAGCCAGCAGGTTCATCTGCCACAACACATACTATTGTTTCATAGAATGGAACACACTCTGTGAGAAGCTCACAAACAACTAAGCTTGAGGATAGCTTATCAAAACTTATCTGCTAATGTGAATACACAAATAAAAATAGAATAAAATTTAATGCACAAATGGGAAAAATGACTGACTCCTCCATACTTAGTCGAATTTTTTCATATTTTATTTCTTCAGCAAAATTTTAAATATTTTCTTCTTACTTATTCTGCTATTTCGAGGTTAGGCTAAAAAAATTTGAAAATGTTTCCCAAATGTAGACTGTTCTTCCTTGTCTTTGAAGTGTACATTTAAACTTATTTTTCTCTATCAAATAATTATTGAAGATATTTAAGCATGATGAAAAATCCCACTGAATTCTGAACTAATTGGAATCCTAATCATTTGCAATTACTTATATTGAATTAAGAAAGACACATCCTGCATAGGTCTCTAAACCTATTCCTGAATGGATTCATAGGATGGAATTAGTTATTAGGATTCAGATAGTGATGAGGTAGGCTATAAAAACAAACAAATATATTTGTGATCCTTGTAATCAAATTACCAGGCCATGGAAATCAATTATGATGATGTGTGCTAAGACAGATGACTCGTTAATAATTTTGCATAATGATCTTATAGTCAGAATATAATTTATGGTCAAGAGACAAAACAATAAGGGTTTTTTAATAGAATAAGGTAAAACTTTGTAAGTTTAAGTTTCTGGATCTCTATTTTCAAGTTTTTACACTGTATAAAAATTGAAGCCATATGATCAAAATGTTAATGTGTCTAAAAAATAAGATGTCATTTATGTCATTTCCCATAAAACACATTTCAAAATCCCAAGTTGGAATAATTAGAGACATCTCTGCAAGAAATTCTATAAATTGTCACACCTGTTTAGTAGAACAAAAAGTGAATACATGCAGTTGAACAGAACTAAATAACTCATCAAGTGATTTCTAAGTACCTTAAACTGACAAATCAGAAGTGGGAAATTATCACAATTACATAAGCAATATAATTGCTGTGTACAGAGCATTGAGATGCTGCAAGGGAAGCCTGCAGTACTACAGGACCAAAAATAGTTCTGACTTCTTTTTCAATTTAAAAACATAGAAAGCAGGCATGTAATTTTCATAGTATGAGCAGCGAACACAATCTGAATGAAAAACAAGCAGGCATTTGTATTGACCAAACCTTGAATTTTTAAGAGATGGTACATTTCTTGTTATATTTCTTCTGGTATTGTAATAAAAAATGGAGATGATCATTATTCTCTTCATATTACATATGGCAGCAAGAGCATCACATCGAACATCTTATTCTTAAGAACTTCCTAAATTATAGGCACTGCAGGATGTAGACTTTGGAGAAATAAAGCAAAGGAAAAAAGTACTCATTGTAAGAAATATGTCAAAGATGAGCAACAGCAGGGGAAATGTAAATTTCTATAACATTTTATACTATCACTAGATACATCTATTTAGAGAAGATTACTAGCTTAGAGAAGTGTGAGGCATATTTATAAAAGTTCATGGAACTGTACTATGTAGTATGCCAGGAAAAAGGATTCTGGGTTTGTCTGCACTGGCCAAACAGAAGAACCAAACACTAAGTTTGGAGTTAGGACAAAAAACAGCAGAGATACCAGTAATCACAAGTGCTTGCTTACTCTATGCCTTCTTTTTTTTTTTTTTTTGTGAGACAGGGTCTTGCTTTGTAGTTCAGGCTGACCCTGAGCTCACTATGTAGCCCAGGCAAACCTTGAACTCAGCAATCCTTCTGTCTCTGCCTCCCGAGTGCTGGTATTACAGGGGTGAGCCACCACGCCTGGCTCTGTGCCTCCTTTTTACCATATACTTTATAAGGAATCATTTATTTAATCATGAGAAATATTCATGAAATGACAATAGGTAATTCTCCCAAATTCACAGATCAGAAAATTTTAAAAAATCCTTCAATAATATTGCAGAAATAAAACTGCGAGAAAATTGTGGAGGTGCCTTTGGAACACAGATCTAACCAATTCTAATATAACACTCACATATGTTTTTGCATATTTTCTTATTGATTCCACATAGGAAGCAAGGAAGGTTTAGACCATTCTCCTCATGTGATGGGTGAAATCAGTGTTTAAATCTCATAAAAATCTCATAGCCATGCTCATGTCACTGTCCAGTTCATCTACATTCCACTATGTAACAGACACAAAGGGAAAATCATGTTTAAAGATGTAAGTTTCAAAAATTAAGTTGATAGTCATGTGTATAGTTATGTGGGCAGAGTGTGGCATATATATCATAACTACCCAGTTCTCTTATGCTCACTCCTTCTGCAGTACCCTATTTACTGAATTCCACTGAAGTCTAGTTTTGAATTCTATTTTTAAATAAATTCCCTAGTAAAATGATTTTGGGCAAATTTATTTTTATGCCTAAGTCTACACACTTGATTTTAGTTTGCTCCAAAGTATGACTTTACTTGAAACATTAGAGTCATCGAAACATTACCATTTCAATGAGTGTAAAGAAAAGTTCAAGAGAGAGAGACACACAGAGAGTAGAGAAGGTCATACTGACATTTGTGGTTCTTTTACAATGACATAGCTTTTCTTAGATGAAGTCTCAGAAACTTATAAAAGCTCTTTGAGGAAACATACTGAGAATCTGTTGAGATTTCTTGAGAGACGAACAAAACCGAGAGGAACTAGAATGCACAAGTAAACTCCAAAACTTCATTAGTAGTGATCTAGTCTGAAGGACAGAGAGTGAGAGAAAGACAAATGAAGCCAAGTGAGGAAGGCCTCAGTCACGGGCTGGAAAATGGCAACTCTACCACATAGAAAATTGTAAAAGACAAAGAGAAAGACATTTTTAGCAGTAAAAATTTATCTTTGAATAATGGTCTGAAAATTCCTAAATAAGGAAAAAATGACTTTGTAAATACAAAAATCCTGGTTATGTTCAAGGACAAATATGCATAAGTGAAATAAATAGATCACAGATGTGTAAATGCCATCTCTTTTCTCTAGTAGGAGAAACTAAAGATATAAATAAATTCTAGAGTGTATGATAGGTACTGTGAAATACAAAATATTCAAGTGGTAAGAGGGCAGGAGTGTATAATGTGGGGAAAAATGTAATGGTAAAAAAATGGAAACAAATCTTAACTTTACATAAGGCTGGAGCTTGTAGGGTGGGCAGGGGAATAGGAAAAAAATGAGAGTAAGATGTGTCATATAGTGATACAAATTTTCAGTGTCAATTGTAATTGTAATGTGTATATAAAGTGTACCAATAGAATCAATTAATTAAAAATCATTGTAAAAATGATTAATTAAAATCATTAATTAAAATCATAATTAATTAATTAAAATTCATTAAATTTTCAAAATGTAAAGCTTAAATCACCTAGGATGCAGGATCTTTCTAATGTTATATTTCTGTGAATTATGTATATTTGGAAATGTAGGCCACCTTAAATGCTGATAATAAAGCAAAGTTTAACAATATAAAGTAATGATGCAGTAAACTACAGGAAACACTGCATTCAATCTCTAAGAAACTGCATACGTTGTTAAATGCGTTCAGTTAATTTCTGCAAACTTTTGTCATCAGTGATGATTTCAGGCTTTCCGTTGCAATCCTTGCAGTTCATTATACTCGCAGCATGCTTATCAGTTATATAACTAATGATATTTTTAAAATCTCACTTGTGACAGCTAGGACTAGTTCAATTCTCTACATAGCAGGGGTCTAGCGCTAGGGTTGAATTGACCAAGATTAATTTTCTAGTCTCTGTTAAAATCGACTCTCAAAATAAAATTAAAGTTCAATTATTAAAAAGGAAGAAAGTCCTATCTGATTTAGCTCCTATGAAGTTTTCTTTTCTATCACCAAAGTTCTGTCTTTCATAAATTCTACCTACAGGTGGGATCATGGAATTGAGGACTCTGCTTTGCATGGAAAATTCTATCAGCCCTCTGAGGTAACCCGGCAACAGGACGCTTCCGTTAGCTTAATTAGTCACACCGAGTTCTCCTCACCTGCCCGACGCAAGTTGCAATGGAGTCTGAAGAGCCTATTTTCTGACAGCCACTTCTTCCTGTTCAGACTCCTATTTGCAGAATATGAATGTCAAAACTGATTGAACATAACATGAACATTTTAGTTGTTCCTTGAATTGGCCCCAGATTGATTTTTTTTTTTTTTTTTTTTTTTTTTAAGGACAGGATCTTGCTTTGTAGTTCAGGATGGCCCTGAGCTCACTATGTAGCCCAGGCAACCCTCGAACTCAGCAATTCACCTGTCTCTGCCTCCCGAGTGCTGGGATTACAGGCGTGAGCCACCATGCTCGGCAAGATTGAATTTTAAAATGTTGCAGTGTTTTATCGGGTTATAAAATTAGACTATCATTTTCTAATGAACACATGAGTCTTATATAATGCTTTCAGATTGGGGTTACATTGAAGAATATATTATCTCTTAGTTTAAAGTGAGATTTTAATCCTTGATTTTGCTTTTATAACGTCTAAGGTTGCAACTTGACGGCACAGGCAATTACCGGTATTCATGCTGTACTTAATGATTTTCAAATGTCTAAAAATTCAGGAATATGTTTTAATAAAAGCTTGTAAGTTAGAATACTGCAATAATATGTATAATTTTGTGAAGTTTTGGTTAAATGTGTCTTAGATATAGGTTATAAAATTGCTTCTGGCATGAGTTCAAAATTAGGAATTAAATTTAGGAGCAACATACATTTGAAAAAAATAGCTAGTTAAAATACAAAGCCATAAAACATTCAAATTATAAAGTTTGAAATTTTAATGACAAATGAATATAGTCTCAATATATAGACCCAATTTCATAGAACAGGTAAAGTATATTAATATGTACAATTCATAATGTTGGGGAAAAAAACTATACAGTACATATATTAGCTCCTGAAATTGTTTGAGAAGTACAATAATAAATATTTCCAAATTATTTATGAGATAACCAGTTAAATACACACATCATAGGTTTGAAATATATGCTGCATTCTGCACATTTTTTGGCTAAGTCTCTGTCTTTGAATCATGCCGAAACCATTAGTTACAAATTTCTACTTAGTAATCTTCTTCATTTATTCATGGTAATGCCAGTTAATGCTCAGTGAGTGAAATATCAGTTCTCTCCAAATATCAAGTTGTAATCTGCCCTGTTTTTTAAAACTAAAATATTCTAATTTACATTTGCATTAAAAGGAAGATTGCTTTGGTTCTTTCACTTTGTACTTTAAATTCTGCCATAAAGTCTGAGATATACACAGCTGACACTCATTTTAATATGAGGATGATCTACCAAAATAACATTATACTTTTCCTGTCTTTCTTCAGCCCTTCCCAGATGTGCAGGATGTTGTGTTATGTCTATTTTATACATGACAAGAAAATTAAAGTCAACAAAGTTTACATTGAATTATCTATATGTTCTTGGAAAAGTTTTGATTGTTGATCAAATGTATAAATAAGTGTAAAACTGTAAGCCAAATTTTGTTCATTTAAATATAATATACAGCTATTTCCTATTTGTTAACTATAGTGTATGGCTAATATAGTGTTTAGTGAACTGAGTTAGAACAGTAGTCTGTATGGCACAGAAAATATAAACTGTTTACCATTTAACCTTAGGGAGAAAAACTGGTGACCACTGTATAAGTCTACAAGTATTTACTTATTTTATCATGTACCTGTAAGTACATTTTATTTTATAAAATTAATACAATGGCAAAAGCTCTTCTCATGTGTCTGTCTCTGAAACACGGCTTTTCATTTACACTTGATCTTAGCCAAAAGGGCGAGAAGCGATTGGCTTTTCATTTAAAGTAAAAAAAAATCCCAAAACTATAGCCCTCATTTTCTATTGTAAGTCCCTCTATCTATGCAAAATGTAACACAATCTCCATAAATATGTTGGGTCAATTAACAAATATGGTCACACATGGTTAAAACATGCTAGGTTCCTATTAATTAAATAAGTTTCCAATAGTAAAATTTAGTAGTAGTTTGATTTTTATCCTCTAATTTGTTAAATTAACAAATTTATTTTATTGTGTTGAGGACAAGAAAGCTGACAAAATTGAAACTATGGTTGTCAGTTCAAGAAAAAAGTAAAAAAAAATATTCTTGTGACAAAACTATACACATATGTTTTGGTAACATTATTCTGAAATGTACATTTTAATCAAACTGAGATAATATATAGCTTGAAACTTATTGTTGTGTATATACATTGTATATTTTGGTCCAAATTTGTTGTAATAGTCACATAATTGAAATTAAAACCACAGTTGCCAAAATCATAACCACTTTCCTCTAGAGTAGTGCAGATATATATATATATATATATATATATATATATATATATATATATATATATATATATATATATATGACAAAATATTGTGTGGAAAGTATAGCAGAGTATCCTCCCAACCGCTGATCATCAACATTTGGATTTTGGAAATGTTAGGCCTCTGAAAATGACTTCTTGGTTTCAAGAAATAATTGTTAGAAGTATTTTACAAAGACTGATTGCTTCTGGGTCAAAATTAGTTTAAGCATAAAACAACTTAATAACTTTGACACCAAAAAAGTCCTGTTTCAAAAATTTTAGTGATTTTATTAAGGCACTACTGAGAGATCTCCACATTGGTCTCCACAGTGGTTGCACCAGTCTATGTTCCCACCAACAGTGGGAAAGGGGTCCCTTTTCCCTACAACCTTGCCAGCATTTGTTGTTGGTTGACAGCAGCCATTCTTTGTGGAGTGAGATGGAATCTCAGTGTGGTTTTCATCTGCATCTCTTGAATGACTACTGATGTTGAACATTTTTTTTATGTTTCTTTGCTGCTTTTACTTCTTTATCTGAAAAATGTCTAACCATTTAAAAAGCCCATTTTTGAATTGGGTTTTAAATTTTGAGGCTGACTTCTTTGAGTTTTTTATATATTCTAAAGAGTAGAACTTTAAGGAATAGCTGGTACATTTTTTCCCCACATTATAAGCTGTCTTTGCCTGCTGGTGTTTTTTCTTGCTGTGCCAAAGCTTTTTAATAAGATGAGATCCTAGTTCTTAATTCTTTCTGCTAGTTTCCATGCTACTGAGGTTTTCTCAAAGCCTTTTCCTACAGCAATATTTTTTTTTTTCTTTTTGAGACAGGGTCTCACTTTGTAGAGCTCACTATGTAGCCCAGGCAAGCCTCGAACTCAACAATCCTCCTGTCTCTGCCTCCTGAGTGCTGGGATTACAGGTGTGACCACCACACCCGGAACTGTGGTATCTGGTATTGATTACTGATGGACATGAGCCTCCATGCCCAGCACTGTACGTGGTTAACAGGATCAAACTCAGGACCTTGTGCTTTCAAGGCAGGCTCTGGAACCACTGAGCTAAATCTCCGGCCCTCCTACACCAATATTTTTAAGAGTTTTACCTAACTTGTCTTCCAACTAGTTTAGAATTTCTATTTTAATATTTAGAACTTTGATCCATTTCTATTTTAATTTAGTGGTGATGGATATGGATCTACTTATAATTTGTGGCAAGTTGAAACCAAGTTCTCCTAGCACAATTTATTAAAGAGACTATCTTTTCTCCAGTGAGGCTGAAAGTCAGTGTGGAAATTCCTGAAACTAGGAATAGAAGTTCCAGTGGACCCAGTTATTCCCCTGCTTGGGATCTTCCCCCTCAAATTAAAAGCAACATACCACAGTCATATAATTGTATTTATGTTTATAACAGGGAGCTGGTAATAGCTAAATTTTAAAAACAGACAAATGCCCACCAACTAATGACTAGATAAAAAAGATGTAAGGGCATTTCTTTACATGCTTCTTGGGTGCTTTTACTTCTTCCACTGAAAAATGTCTGTTCATTTCAGGTGCCCATTTTTGAACTGCATCTTTAAATTTTGGGGGATAGCTTTTTAGCTCTTTATGTATCCTAGATAGTAAATCTCTGTCTGAAAAACAACTGATAAAGATTTTTTTCCATATTCTTGGTTGTCTTTTAGCTCTGCCAGTGGTTTCTTTTGCTATGCAGAAGCTTTTTAATAGTATGAGGTCCTATTTGTAGATTCCTTCTGCTAGGTCTCCTGCTATAGAGGTTTTGTTCATAAAGTACTTCCCTAAGCCAATGTCACTAAGAGTTCTGTTTAACCTGTTTTCCAGAAGGTTTAGTGTTTCTGTTTTAATGTTTAGGTCTCTAATCCACTTTGATTTTAGTTTAGTACACTCTGAAAGAGATATGTCTAGCTTAGTCTTTGGCTTTTTAAAGATCAGTTTTTCCAGCACCATTTGTTAAAGAGGCTGTCTTTCCTCCGTTGAGGATATGTGGCTCCTTTGTCAAAGATAAGATGGCTTAGAGTATCTGGAATGTTTCTGGGTCTTCTAATCTATTCCACTGATCCTCGGGTCTGTTACTTTGCTGGTAACATGCAGTTTTTATCACAGTGGCTTTATCACTGGTCATTTGAAAGATGCAGATGAAAAAACACTGAAATTTCCTCTCACTCCACAAAGAATGGCTGCTATTGTGAAATTAACCAGCAATAAATGCTGGCGATGCTGTAGGGAGGAAGGAACCCTTCTCCACTGCTGGTGGGAATGTAGACTGGTACAACCACTGTGGAGATCAGTGTGGAGTTTCCTCAAAAACTAGGATTGGAGGTCCCAATTGACCCTGCTCTTCCCCTGCTAGGAATAAACATAAAAGAATTAAAAGAATCATATCATAGCAACATGTGCACACATGTTCATAGCAGCTTAGTTTGTGATAGTTAAATCATGGGTACAACCCAAATGTCCATCAACTGGAGACTAAAGACAATGTTTTTTTTTTTATAAAATGGAGTAGTACTCTACCATAAAGAATGAAAAGTTTGAGTCATTCATACTCAAATGGATGTGTAAATACGTTTTATCATGGTTTACTAGGTGAATCAGAGAGTTATCAAATTCTCCTCAAATTATTAGACACCTAACAATATAATCATTTACTTCTATTAATCAAATTGAAGTCAAACTTATAAAGGTTACTCTAAACCAGGTGTGGTGGCTCACGCCTGTAATCCCAGCACTCGGGAGGCAGAGGCAGGAGGATTGCTAAGTTCAAGGCTTGCCTGGGCTACATAGTGAGCTCAGGGCCAACCTGAACTACAAAGCGAGGTCCTGTCTCAAAACAACAACAACAACAACAACAACAACAACAACAAAAAGGTTACTCTAAGTCTTTTAAATTTCATTTCTTAATAAAGGAAACATTACATTTGAAATAAATGATAAAAAGTAAAATGTTTGTGTACTTTTATATAAATATGTACAAACATTTGTAGTTTTTACCTGAAAATTGTTTATCACATTCACAGATGAAACTATTTGCAGTAATGTTTTAGCAGTTCCCTTGGCAACAACTATGTGATTGACACTGAGCAATTATTTCAGAGCAATTTCTTCCTATGAAGATGAAAAATAGCAATTTTTCAAAAGGATTAAATCATATTTGTATTTTCTCTAAATAGTTGATTATGGATACTGTCTTTTCCTCAGTAATTTTAGTAATAAAAATGTAATGATTTTGGTGAAATACAATTCTAATTACAATATAATATTACATGATGATATATTAAATTAAAACAAAAATTAATGTTGGTGTTTGACATTGTATTTTTCATCTTCTAACCTACTATAATATTCAGTTGTTTTCTCATTTGATGAAAGTTATTATTACTGTATATGACTATTACCACACACTAGTAGCATTGCAATGATACTTTACAAAGTGACATGCTTAAATGCATATTGTGTGTATCCATGCTACCTAAACAAGAAAAATATTCCAAAGAACAGATGACTTCCTGGACTCTCAAAGTTGTCTAAAAACTCATTAATTCTGCATTTCCTTGCCCTTGCTTTTTTTTTTTTTAGTTTTTGTTTATTTCTTTCTTTATTGGTACATTGTATATACACATCATGATCACACTAAATATTGGGAATTTGAACCAGTATATGGCACAATTTAATTCTCATTTTTTCCCGTTCCCCTACCTACCCCACACCTTCACCCCTAAATACAGAAGCTTTGTTTCCCCCTTTTTTTACCATTACATTTTTCTTTACCCCTCATTACTCACCCCTCCATCCCAATTCCCTTTGAATATTTTCTATTTCACAATATCCATCATATGTCCTAGAACTAATTAAAATCTTCAGTTTCTCATACTAGAGAACAGAGACGATATTTACACACCTGTGACCTATTATTCACTTATAAGTGTGTCCCAAAGGTAGGTCCACGGGAGTATAAATTGTTCTAGTGCTGGTGTGTCACATACTGTTGCCTCACTTGACATCCTTGGTTTGTGCATATTCAATCATTGTATAATGTTCTTTGCAAATAAATGGTCTTAGGAAACCCCGAATATTTCATTGGATAAATGCTGCTATGAAATTGTTGGCTATGATTTGCTGATATGCTTAACTGCTGGTTAATTGAACTACAGTTAATTTATTAACACTTTTTGCCTTTAAAATTCTTTACATACTGATATTTCTGCTATAGTAGTAAAGAACTCTTCTGTATTCATTTATCTACAGTCAACCTTTGACACAATGATCATATAAATAACTGCAGTCATGTGCCAGTAAGTTATTAAACACAGAACCTGAATTATCAGTAGAACAGACCATGGGTTGGTGCCTGTTTCACTATTAGTATCTCTTATGGAGTACAGTTGTTGCTCAAAATTCTAAGGTTGAATTTCTAAGTATCTGTATCTCAAGTGTAATTGCATTTAAAATGACAGAAGAGTTAAAGAAGTACTTCACTTTAAATCAAGTTTTAAAATGGATCTTAATTCATTACTTTTTTTAAAGAGGAAGTTTGGACACATATATGTACAGAAAAACACAGTCTGAAGACATAGGGAGAAAGAGATAAGTAAACCAGAAAATAACCTCAGGACAAAACAGTACTGCTTATTCCTTAGAATTTCATCATGCATAACTGGCGGGAAATAAATTTATTTCAAGTTGTCCAATTATCACACTTTTTATGGAACCTACAGCAAATTATTACACAAGCGTTTCTAATTTCTTTGCTAATTATACCTTTGCCACAATCTTCTGAAATTTTAAGATTTAAATAATTATTTATAATTGCAGTGATACAAAAGTGAAAGTTTCATGTACAAATATATAAGACAGATATTTTATGGTATTTGATGCTCAGTGGTTTAAAGCAGCTATGACTATTTTGCACATAAAACCACTGAAATAACATTCTATGAGATATGAATACATATAGGCAAATTAATATCCTGATGAGTGCTAGAAATGTTATCAAGTATTTCTTATACCTCCTGGGAGAGATTAAAATGTGAGCCTGAGATACTGTCCATTAAGTTGCCTTTTCATTCACCCAAATCCACAAATTAAATGCTTTCACTGTTTCTCTAACTAGTTTTAATTTTAACTACATGCAATATCACAGCATGATTAATTGGGCAACTTGCAACATTATCCCACCAATGTCAATAGATTAAAATGAGAAGGACATTCAGTGGATTAATTTCTGAAGTGGCCTTCTCATTCCACTACTGCACATTCTAAACAGTCTTTGTTTGGTTTTTGTGACTTTTGGAGACTACAAAGACTTAGGAGGATTCTCCATCCAGCCCTGGCACATAGCCTCACCCAGCGTGGGTCCATGGGAGGCTGCAAAGCTCAGCCAAGGAGAGAAGGACCTTGCTGAGCACCAAGTTCACACACCCCCCAGTTTCAGTCAGACAGCCAGGTAGCGTCCACTTCAGACTCACCAGCTGTTCAAGCCCCTCCTCTTTGATGATGGAAGTACACTACTGACCTGGCGTTTGCTCTTCTGCACTGTTAACCAATGGGAGCCAGTATTTCCCTTAGTCTAGCCCACCGCCTTGCAGATTTCATTGTCTTATGGCGCTCCCAGTACAGCAAATTCTTCCAGAGCCTCTCAGCTGCAGGCCTTCGCTACACTCTTTCAGCTTTTCCGGCAATCTCTAAAGGAGACGGAGTACGGCATTCTCTTAGCTCTGCCTTCAGCCTCGCGCAGTATAACTTAGCTGTGTGACTGTCTTGTGCCTTTTCTCTGGCGTCCTCCCCCTCCAACTTCCTCGTCATTGCCTCTCCTGAAGCTTAAGACACTTGTAATGGACCATTCTCCTCTGTCCTCCTCAGTGTAGTGTGTCACTTTACAGACGCAAGGCCAGCACCCATGCAGAACACTTCCTATTCCTTTCCAACACCACTCAGCAGCTTCAGTGCTTTTCTTTCAATCCCATATTTCCTTACTTTTCCATACCATAAATTTGGAAACCTTATTCAACGACTAAAAGCACTGATATCATTATGGTAATCTCTACTTTTCAATATATGAGATATTAAAAGAGATATTATAAATAATGTGAAAATAAGAATTTCAAAATGAAGTATATGTGTTGCTAAGAAACTATTCATTGCCAGGCGTGGTGGCTCACGCCTGTCATCCCAGCACTCGGGAGGCAGAGACAGAAGGATTGCTAAGTTCGAGGCTTGCCTGGACTACATAGTGAGCTCAGGGCCAGCTTGAACTACAAAGCGAGACCCTGTCTCAAAAAAAAAAAAAAAAAAAAAAAAAAAAAAAAAAAAAAAAAAAAGAAGAAAAAAAAAGAAACTATTCATTATCCCCAAAGCCTATTTCCATAATATCAGATATGATTTTATATGTCTAGAATGAAAATTTAGCACGTTTTATAGAATGTATACATTTTTTTAAAAGCTAGTTTGAGGTATTTATAAAGTGGTGATTTTTCTGCTTTAATGAAATTGTGGCATCGACGAAGGTAATCCTTACCTGTGAATGGCGGCTGACAGATGCGTTCCTGAGCCCGGTTGTTCTCAACACAACTGCAGTTATTTCTCCAAGGTTCACAGTGACACACGTTGACTTCTTGGCAATATTTTCCAGAAAACGGAGGGTGACAATGGCAGCTGTATGTGCTGCTCCAAACTCCGCTGAGGCATTTACCGTGCCCTGAGCAGAGCTCGGAAGTTGGAGATTCCTGGCAGAACTGCTGCTTCACCGTCACGTTTAGCCGAAGTCCTTGCAGACAAAGCGACGGGCCGCTCTGCGTCACCGTGATGACGTAGCTGGTCCCGGGCCGCAGCCAGCGGGAGTGCACCGTGCGCGTCCCGCGGAGTCTGCGGTCGAAGAGCAGCTGGTCAGGGGCTGCGGGGTTCTGCAGGCAACTGGTGAAAGATGCCTCGGAGATATTCATCAGGTTGACGTCAGGAAATGGAAGAGACGGTTGCGCAGAAATCACCAGGGAGTCTCCTTCCTGAATCTGCAAGGGGCACAGCTGGCGGAGGAGCGGCTCCCTGGAGGTGTCCGTCACGGCCCGCAGTCTCTGGAGGGGTCTGCGGAGGGCCCGTGCCAGAGTCCAGCTCACCACTCGGGACGAGGGCCGCGGCTGCCGCTCCTGGGCCGACTGCCAGGGGCCGGCTTTGTCCAGGACCAGGGCGCTGTGCAGGACGGCCAGGCCCAGGACCACGGTCCAGCTCGCTGTCATTTTTCTCGAATAATTGTGCTCTTCTGTCTCTGAGGAAAGAAAACGTTAAAAGAGTACCTGCAGGTGGTCTCACCTGAGTGTGGTTGGAAATTCACAATTAGAGATGCTCTTACAGCAATTTCCGGGAACCCACTTTCTATTTTAATCCCCCAAGTGCAAGGGGCTTTGATGATAGTGACCTTGACTAAGAAAGAGTAGCAAGCAATTATAAATATTCCTCTAAACAGAACACGTGAAGTTTTTCCTAAATTACTTAGTAATATAGAAAACGTCTATTCCTGGAAATCAAACAGGAGCCTGCGCGACAGAGGCAATGTCGTCAGAAGCTAAGGACCATCTAGGGGAAAGAGGCTGCAAAACTGGTGGCCGAGCTCTGTTGGCCGCTCTGGCCCTTATGGAATCGGCTACTCCTGAGCGGTTCCGGGAGCATCACGCCATCTAATCAGCAACCTCACTACGGTTGTTCTGTCCCTCGCCCCCAACACAACAATCTTAACTAAGATAAAACCACAGCTGGGCTTTTTTCTTTCTTTCTTTCTTTCTTTTTTTTTTTTCATGAGCAGTTTCAAATTTCTTCACGGAAGCATTGCTTTTCTAAGTTTAGAAAAGCAACTTAAAAACGGTAGGATAATTGGCTTAAATAGAGTCTTTAGGTAAACATAAGCCTTAGACTATTATTGGGACTCATATTTTTTTTTTCAATAATCCAGGAGGTGAGGGCTTCATAAAGATAGTGATGGAAAATAGTGTTGTGCAAACTACTAAGCTTGGGATGAGTCTTCTCTCAACTTTTTCCCGGAATGGCAGAGCAGTGGCAGTCAAGGAGGGAAAAGGAAATATAAAAGACTAATGCAAGGGGTAGAAAGAGAGTAACTATGTTATGGCAAATTTCCTTTTTCTCCTCCAGGTCTGTAGTGAAAAAGTCTGGTCAGAGCTTCAGTTCTGTAGAAGACATGGCCACTTTCAGAAGGCAAGACGGCAGCTTACATTCACACGCCAACACAATTTTTTACAAGTAACTGCTTTTACTGAGAGCTGCCTTTGTGCAGATAAGTCTACTCATTGATTGATAACTAAAAAGTGTCACTCACAAGGAAATGCAAATTCTGAGAAAGGTAAATGTGTCTAATAAAAATACTACCCTCAGATCGCGTATGTCATTTATGCATTGCATGTCCTCAGTGGCACGAGGATTAACTTCTCCAAATGTCCTCCTGAACTTCCTTGGGAAAAGGATCGATGGAGAGCTACTGAAGACTGAGGTAGACCATGGAAGCTCGGAGTGATTTTACAGCACTCAAAAACCAGTACTTACTGAACTTCACACAGCATATGTCACATGTCTTAGATTAAAATTCGAGATTCTCACAATTCAAATTAAAATTTTAAATAAATTTTAATATGTCATTGTATGTCTAATCAATTTGTTAATTCAACTCAAAGATTAATTTCAAATACTAATTCCTTAATGGCCACTCTAGATTGCACAGTAACCAAGTGTGAGATCTAGAGAACCACGTTGCAAATTCAGCTCAGAATATCTCTGACAAACATAAATTAACACAGGTGATGTGTAACACTATTACATCCCTGGAAAAGATAAAAATATGCTTTTATTTCACTCATTAGCGTGTCCTCCAGGTGTGCCCATTTGCACATAAATGAATGAATCTTGTTGTGCTTTATGGCAGAATAATACTCCATTTTATAAAAAAAAAAAAACACACACACATCTTCTTTATCCACTCTCCATTTGATGGGCATTTGGGTTGTTTCCAAGACTAAGCTATCACTAACTGAGCTGCTATGAACAGGGGTCTACTTCTGTCTTTCCAATGTGATTTTTAAAATTCTTTTGGGTACATTCCTAGCAGGGAGATAGCAGGGTCAAATGGGACACCCTAGTCCTAGTTTTCTGAGAAATCTCCACACAGATCTCCACAATGGTTACACAAGTCTGCAGTCCCACAACAGTGGAGAAGGGTTCCTTTCTCCCCACTCCTCACTAGCATTTAATGTCGGTTGATTTTGTAATAGTGGCAATTCTTTGTGGAGTGAGATGAAATTTCAGTGTTGTTTTCATTTGCATCTCTCGAATGACCAGTGATGTTGAACATTTCTTCATATGTTTCTTAGCTGCTTTGACTTCTGCCTCTGAGAAGTGTCTGTTCATTCCAGATGCCCATTTTTGAAATAAATAGATCACAGATAGGCAAATACCAGATCTTCTCGTTGATATGAGCACCTGTAGATGCAAATGAGCTCTAGAAAGTATGACAGTTTTTGTAGAATGGGAAATTTCCAAAGGAAATTTGGTGTGGGGATGCAATGAGGGGAAGGAATAAATATGATTCTGAAAGAAAATAAAAGAGCATGTATATAGGGGGTGGGAGGTGTGGGTGGGTGGGGATATGGGTAAAAATGAGAACTGACTGTTTCATATATTGATACAAATTCCCCAATGTTATGTGTGATTGTGAGATGTATATAAATTGTACCAATAAAGAATTCAATTTAAAAAATATATACTTTTAGTGGAATTAAAAGTCAGACATTACCATGTAAGTTTCATATATGTCCATCTGACAGTTGATCATGAATTGTTGCCTGTGAAGATTCAGCTAGTGAGCTGGTGGGGCCCATCAGGGTGTCCGGGCTGAAGGTCTGCTGAACACTCCAACCATGTGGACTCGCTCATCTCAATCCCTTATGCCTTCCTAACAAATTTTCCCGCACAACTACACAGATCTTTTCTATTAACTCTGTTCCACTGGAAACTAGCTAGTAACTGCTATCATCACAGAAATTTCTGTTAACATTTTTAATCACCATGGCTTATTAATAGAAATACTTTGAACAAATATGTTTTATTCCAAACCATATGCAAAAGATAATATGTTAGATGATATGTTAGAAATAAAAATTTAAAAGATGAATGAAGAGACATTATTTGGCAAATGAGAGCAATCATGTTCCTATGAAAAAAATACGTGTAGTGAGGTGGCTGAGATGCAGCAATCATATTTCACCCAGTATGAAAAACAAGGCCCAATTTAGATGACGAGATGGAATCACCTGGGGAAATTTCCAGGAACAGAGAAGTCCAGGAGGAAAAAGCTGCCTGGACATTTTGAGGCAACCATGATAACTGATACCCTTAAGGAGAGAAGCAGGTCTAAGTGAAGACAGGGAACCATGATAAAGATACACTTTTAATTCAGAGAGGAAGGGAAATATTGTTAACAAAGGTGATCATTCTCCGCTAAAGAAATAGAGGAACATGACACATTCCCATAGGCTATTCACAAGGGAGATTTTCATTTTAAGGACAGCAGTCTAGTCCTGGGTAGGGAGCATATCAGACAACATAATTAGACATGTCAAGCCACTGAAAAAAAAAGACCAAAGCAGTAAATCAATAATATGGCAATGCTGGCTGATTAGTACAGTTGCAAGGGAAGTATAACAATGCTGGTGAAGTTCAAAAAGGTGAAAATGTACACTTATTAGGTCATGAAAATTGTTGAACCACGAAAAATGAATGAAACCTAGAAATGAGGATCAACTCAGAGGATCAAGATGGCAAAGGCGGAAGATAGCCCCAAACCACTTAGGCAAACACTGAAGCTCAGTTTGCAGGATTGATCCTCCAAGGCAAGAACTCAGAAATCGATTGCACAGACAGCGAGTGAGGGAGATGAGGCATGACTGGAATCCTAAAATGACCATATTTTACACTTCAATGTGCATGTGAAATCAATAAAAGATCACTAGGAAGAAGATCAGAATTTGTTGAATCAAGAGGAATGAGTGCATGCAAAGGCGACATAGCAACATGAAGAAAGCGAGAGAATGCTGAAAATAGGACAGGAGGAAAGAAAGAAGACGACCAGGGACTGTAGGAGTTATGGCTGAGGTGGCAGGAAGTTGAGGAACTTTCATGGGATCTACTACCTTCTCTATAAAATAAGTGGAGGTTGGGGAGAGATGGTAGTTTGGATAAAAAATTGAATGGATAGGAATTAATTAAAGTAAGCAGTGAGGAAAGCAGACAGAATTTCATTACCGAAAACTTGAAGAATGACTTAGACAACTTTGAAACATGTTATGGCTTGAAAGCGCAGACCCACAGAAGCAACAGCCTGCCTGTGCAGGTGTAATGTTTTCCTGGTAGCTTCAGCGAAAAGATACAAAAAAATGAAGTAGTAAATGGATTTAAAGAGAGATCACAAGTCCTAATTCCCCATGCAAATACTAAGAACAAATTACCTCTGCATGAAAGCAAAATCTGTTCTGTGTGGCATTTTTAGACCCACTGCAGATGTGAGCTTGTGTTACCGCCCAGCTCATCTTGTGCTTCTCCCAACTCTCCGGCCCCTTAATTACTATGCATTTATGTTTTCAAAAAGAAAGTGACTGGATGCATTGCATTTCTGCCTCATGAAAATTTCAATCCATTGAAATAGCAGCAGAAAACAAAAACAAATACTCTTTGAGGTCAGTTTTCATTTGCATGGACTGAATACAAACTACTTTATGTTTTAGTAGGAACTGGAATGATGGATACCACATACGAATACAGTTGAGTTGAGGGTTATAGCTGGGACTGTAGTGGAGACAGAAACATGATGAGACTTGCTTGTCATTTAAACACTCTTCAAACCGGCCCAAAGTCCCACACTTAGTGTTTTTTTCTGCTCACTTTCAAACACACACCATTGCTGTGTGCATTAGAGTGAAATCCAACCCAGCTGATACTGTCATCAGTGTCACATGAACTCTCCAGATGAAGACCCAAGGAACACAGTGAAGTATTTCAGCAAGTTTGGTTTAGTACTCAGCTGCTTATAAATATATGACTTTGTGATGCTTTTTAATATGCATAAATATTCAGGGTTTCAACTGAATCTGACATTACGTTAAAATGGTTTTCTTTTCTTTTAATTTCCATGTTCATTAAATTGGTCTCAAAATTTTAAATGGTTATTCTTAGATTACTCATAAGATGATACTGAGGTTATCTGTCATTAAATATGATGGACTTTCAGTATGTAAACTAGGTTAGAAAATGATTTGCCACAGTGTCACTATATTTTTGTGCATACAGAACGAACAACCAGCCTGACTGTGTGATGGATAAACAGTCACATTATCATCCTATTATCAAAACAACTTTAGAAAAGTTTTGCCATGCTCAACGTTTTCTTTTCCTTTCTGTTGACACTGGAATGTGAGGTTATAGACGGCTAAAGATTTTCCTCACATTATTTCAAAATTATTTTCTGTTGTTTATTCCTTTTAGTTCTAATAAAAACATTCTCTTCTGAAATAAGGCATTTCATTGAACTTATGTGGCTAAATAATATGTGAAAAATCAATATGTGTTTTAAAATCAAACACTTTAAACTTGCTGGAGAAGAGGAAAAGGACCAGAGGGGGTGATGGGCTAGAGGAAGGGATTGGGAGAATGACCAAAGAATGCAACATGCATGCACAACTGCGCCCAAACAAAGCCCACTGTCAGATATAACTAACATTAATAAAAAAAAAAAAGAGAGAAAAGAATACTTTGAGTGTTAAAATTTATTTTCCCACTTCTGGTATGGACTCCTTACAATTTTTTCTTTGGAATATTTCAATGTTGTAGAAGTTGTAGAAATTTTGCATGTTTAGCATCGACTAAAGAGCCCGTTGTCTCTGCTTGGTGTCCTTAACAAATGATTTATGTCTCACTAAATGTGGTAGAGGTCTATGTTCTTTGAGAAGCTGAATATGGGTGTGAGCAAGGAAACAGAGGTGACAGTGGACACTGCCCCTGGCCTGGTCAGAGCTGAAGATGGCTCTTTAAAATCATATGACGTTTACAAGGTAACATTTTTAAATGCAATATTCTCTACTCTGGTAAAAATGTGCAAATTAGGGTTGTGAAACCCTAAGTAGCAAAACAGAATTTAGGATTCAGTCTAAATAGGCAAATGTGTTTCTATGTGAAATGCAGTTTATGTTAAAATTTTAAATGATAATTTTGGAAACAAACTCAAGAGGACTCATTTTTCTTAAATGTCTCAAGGAGATTAAAAGGGGATGGCAAGTCTAGGAAACAAAAAGACTTGGAGACACAAGTTGCTGGATAAACAAACGAACAGAAAAGTTACTTTGAGAAGGGAAAAGAAGGAATGACAGAAGAGACAGAGAAAACAATGCATGAACAGTGCACGCAATAGAAGTGCAGTTCCACACCCAAACCGAGGGCGAGTGAAGGCTAGATGACATCCTTGGAAGGTTCCTTCAGTGTGTTATTCCTTATCAGTGTGTGTTTGTGGACCACGCTGACAATAGTCCTCGTGGGAAGTCAGGACATACGCATAATGCATCTTAGTTGTTTTTCCATGTCATTTCTCTCCTGTCTTCCCCACCTTGCTCCATTTCTTAGTTCCTGTCCAAAAGACCTATCTCATTTATTCTATTTTTAGTAAAGCTAAATATTAACTATTCTAAATCACTACTCTGATACTTCATCAGGGGTGTATAAAATAAAAACCATCCTACCTTTCAAAAGTCATTACTCGCTGTGTTCCCAAAATCAGGTGTATATTCATCTCTAACCCACATTTTGTAAAATATTTTCCATATTGTGAAATCATGTTGCCACTAGCCTCATTTTTAACCCATTTACTTTGTAGAATTGGTTTATGGGCTCAGAAAAACATACAGAGCTTTCTGTATGTCCCTGTCTCACCCATTCTTGGACTCTTCATTTTCAGTATCACGCACCAGAATGCTACATTGTTCTGAAGGTGAATTGCTTGACACACTGTAATCACTCAAAGTTCACAGTTTATGTTAAAATGTGTGGTCAAAATGTGTTTTGAATCATCTCCTTAAGGATATGCTTTTAAATTCTTTTACAGAGAAGAATTCAATTCCTGCAGTAATGTTTTGAAGTTGACAAACAGAAACTAGACTGTGTTTCTTTTACTTTTTGCAGTAAGAATACATTATGCATGACATTACTTAAATGAGCCGTAAGAAAATAACACACCTGCTTATTTTCCTACTAATTCCATATGTTATTTTTATCCACTCAAGGCTTTTTAGTATGTAAATGGTTCTATTTTAAATCAGAGAAAATTATTAATTAAAATATTAACCTCTTAAAGTAAATGGTTGGAATGTGTCTGTGTACATGACAGACCAAGAGAACTGGGACCTCTATTCCGAATATTATTTTGGGATAATAATTTATATGTATTACTTTTATTAAAAATAAAAATATGAACAAAAGCCACATACCTATATTACAGGGTGAAAAGTCACAAAAAGTAGCCCAAAAGAACATGGGATAGGTCTAAAAATCTTAATATCCTAAAAAAATTTCCACATAAAAATTTCTAAAAAACAGATGAAAGTACCTGAAGTGTTAATGAAACCTAAAGAATTATTTTTATGTTTCCATAAAATATTTTTTTATTTTCAAGTGGCTTTTTGTTCAATTTTTATTTTTTATTAGCACATATCAGGGAGCATAATAATCATGCTGGGAGGTGTGGACACACATGACACAGGACAGCTCTTTTTCCATCATTCCCCTCTCCATTTCTTGGTCCTCAAATCATTTGCAGTAAATTTATTTCCCTACTATTATCTTTTATGCTGCTTATACTTTGTTTTTTTAAATAAAAGAAACCAATATTTAAGCTTGTATGCCTGATTTGTTTCACTTAACATTAGTGTCTTAAAGTACATCTATTTTCCTACAAATGACTGAAGCTTATCTTTATTCAGAGAAGTACTCCATTATGTATAAATACCACATTTTGTTTATGCATTTATCTATTCATGAACACATAGGCTGCTTCCAAGATTTAGCTATTACGAATTGTGCTGTTATAAAATGAGTACTTATCTATGGAACATGACACATTGAACTCTTTCCAAAAGCTGTCTAGAAGAGGGCCAGCTAGGTTGAATGGAATTCCTAGTTTTAGTTTTTGTGAGGAATTGCTATGCTGGTTTCTGTAATATTTGTACTAATTTTCATTTTCTCCTACAATGTAGAAGGGCTCTTTCCTGAACAGACTTGCCAGCATTTGCCATTTCTTGATGATAATAATTTTTCTGTAGTATGATGGAATCTCACTGTTGTAAAATACTTTAATAAGAAAAATTGTGGGCTAAAGGAATGGTTTACTGCCAGAATGTTGGTCTAAAACATGCAAGGGTGTAGGTTTACTTCATTGCCCAAGTGATAGAAAGAAAAAGAGAGAGAGAGAGAGAGAGGGAGAGAGAGAAAGGAGAAAGAAAGAAAGAAAGAAAGAAAGAAAGAAAGAAAGAAAGAAAGAAAGAAAGAAAGAAAGAAAGAAGGAAAGAAAGAAGGAAAGAAAGAAGGAAAGAAAGAAAGAGGGAGGGCCAGAGGGTTAGCTCAGAGGTTCCGGCACCTGCCTTGCAAGCACAAGGTCCTGAGTTTGATCCCCGGAAACCACATACAATGCTGGGCGTGGAGACTCACGCCCACCAGCCATCAAAACCACATACCACAGTGCAGGCTGTGGTGGCTCTTACCTGTAATCCCAGTATTTGGGAGGCAGAGACAGGCAGATTGCTGAGTTCCAGGCTTGCCTGGGCTACATAGTGAGCTCAGGGCCAGCCTGAACTACAAAGCGAGACCCTGTCTCAAAAAAAAGAAAAAAAAAAAAGAGAGAAATAGAGAAGGGAGAGAGGAAGGAAAGGATACAGGGAGGGATGAAACCAAACCTCCAGGATCCAAGTCAGAGTGAACTCTGACAGTGGAACGACTTGGGTTCACAGATTGACTCTGTGCAATGCTCCATCATCCCCAGGTCTGTTTCTCCATGTACATTAATATGTATCTTGCCACTAAAGTGTTTTATGAATTGATGTATAACTGTGGAAACTACCTGTTTTAAACAGGCAGAAGCAATCTGATTTCCAATGTTATTTCTGTCTTTCCAGTAAATATTATTCTTCCCAACCTAAAAATAAGTAAAATTATTGCCAGAAAGACTGAATAAGTCATCTGAATCCTCATGGCTGAGGACAGAAAGTCTGTTGTACTTCACTGATGTGGCAGTAACCTTCAGACTGTTGTTACCAAGGAAGTTCTCCCTGAGCTCTCCAGCACCCCTATGACTGATGCCTGTAGTTACAGTCCTGCTTTACAGATACTCTTCCTAAGATCATATGTCATAGAGTGGTTTTGATTACAGGTATTTTTTCATTATGATAAAATTCTGTTTCTTGCCGGGCGTGGTGGCTCACGCCTATAATCCCAGCACTCGGGAGGCAAAGGCAGGAGGATTGCTGAGTTCGAAGCTTGCCTAGACTACATAGTGAGCCCAGAGCCAGCCCGAACTACAAAGCGAGACCCTGTCTCAAAAAAAAAAAAATCTGTTTCTTTTCATATATTAAGGGTGAAAATAACTTATAGAATGGCTAAATAAAGGAATGAAAGAAAGAGGAAAAAGGCAAAAGAGGGAGGAGGTAAACTTGCTCTGAAACAAAAAATACTAGAACTAGTAAATACAATGGCATAAATTAAAAACAGTGTAATTCCACATATACTAAATTCTTGGTCAACTTTTAAAGATGTGACAGACTGACTCTCAACTCTATAAACATGAGCAGATCCTCTATTAATAAGACTATGTGTATGTCCTATACTAGTGCTTTATATGACAACACTTTTAATGGGATTTATCACTTTTTTAAATTGAATTCTTTATTGGTACAATTTATATACATCTCAAAATCATATATATCATTGGGGAATTTGTACCAGTATATGACACAAGTTAATTCTCATTTTTACCCATATCCCTACCCACCCACACCTCCTCACCCATTTTATACATGCTCTTTTATTTTCTTTCTGTATCATATTCATTCCGTCCCCTCATCACACTCCCACACCAAATTTCCTATGGAAATTTCCCACTCTTTAAAAGCTGTCATACTTTCTAGAGCTCATTTGCATCTACAGGTGTTCATGCCAAAGAGAAGATCTGGAATTTGTCGATCTGTGATCTGTTGATTTCACTTATTAGTATATCCTCCAGGTGTCTCCATTTGCACCTAAATGCATTGATCTTGTCATTCTTTGTGGCAGAGTAATACTCCATTTTATAAAAAAAACCACATCTTCTTTATCCACTCTCCAGTTGATGGACATTTAGGTTGTTTCCAAGATTGAGCTATCACTAACTGAGCTGCTATGAACAGGGTGTATATCTGTCTTTCCAATGTGATTTTTAAAATTCTTTTGGGTATATTCCTAGCAGGGGGAATAGCAGGGTAAAATGGGAACCCTGGTCCTGGTTTTCTGAGAAATCTCCACACGGATCTCCACAATGGTTGCACAAGTCTGCAATCCCACCAACAGTGGAGAAGGGTTCCTTTCTCCCCACAGCCACACCAGCATTTATTGTTGGTTGATTTTGTGATAGCGGCCATTCTTTGTGGAGTGAGATGAAATCTCAGTGTTGTTTTTATTTGCATCTCTCGAATGACCTGTGATGTTGAACATTTCTTCATATGCTTCTTGGCTGCTTTGACTTCTGCCTCTGAGAAGTGTCTGTTCATTTCAGATGCCCATTTTTGAATTGGGTCTTTAAACTTGGGGAGGCTGATCTGTTTGAGTTCTTTATATATATTGTAGATAATAGCCCTTTGTCTGATAAACAGCTAGTAAAGTTTTTTTCCCATGTTGTTGTTTGTCTTTTAGCAGTGCCAGCGACTTCTTTGGCTGTGCAGAAGCTTTTCAGTAGAATGAGATCCCATTTCTTGATTTTTTCTGCTAGTTCTTGTGCTAGAGAGGTTTTATTCATAAAGTCTCTGCCTAAGCCAAGTCTCCAAGAGTTTTACCTAGCCTGTTTTCCAGCAGGCTTATTGTTTCTGTTTTAATATTTAAGGCTCGTATCCACTGTGAGGTTAATTTTGTGCATGGTGAAAGAGATAGCTCTAGCTTTAGCTTTTGGCAGGCTAAAGTCCAGTTTTTCCAGCAACATTTGTTAAAGAGGCTGTCTTTCTTCCATTGGTGATGTTTGCCTCCTTTGTCAAAGATAAGGTGGCTTAGTGTATCTGGAGTTGTTTCTGGGTCTTCTAATCTATTCCACTGGTCCTCGGGTCTGTTACTTTGCCAGTACCATGCAGTTTTTATCACAGCAGCTTTATAGTGGAGTTGTAAAATGGGGGGGGGTGTTTATCTCTTAAACAGTTGGAACTGAATCTAGACACAGGCCATTTCTAGAGAGCTATTACATCATATTTGAGAATGGAAGACATAAAGTCCCTACAAAAGTTCCCTTTATGATGTCAAAAGTAATTGTGACATGCTACCAGCACCTAGCAGTCCTTTCTAGGGTTAGAATTGATACAACATGCCAAAAACATTAATAGTAATTATTCAGGAAAAATACAGAAAAATCAGAATGTCACCATAGAGTGAGATGATGTAAAAAAATGGCAGGATAAGCATTGGAACTTTTCTAAGGACTTGTCCTTTATTTTATGTACAGGATTCTTCTAATCTTGAATCTATGATATTAGTACAAATATTTATGTTTACTTCAGTTGTGAATTCTTGAAGAGGACAAGAATCCATAAGATGACCAACTTTTGTTTCCTCATAAATTCCCTTTAACTTCTCTCCAGCAAAATAATAATAATAATAATAATAATAATAATAATAATAATAATAACCTTCTTGTTTGAATACACTGCAAAAGTTGTGAGAAAAATGGCCAAATTTGAATTTAATCTGGGTGTTTCTGCTTACTATCTGATAGCTCATTCCCTCACCAGGAGCGGTACCTTGCGTATGTCTTTCAGTTTCAAGTCTGATTTCTTTAAAAACATAAGACAAGAGACTGTTCTAGTCACATCTTGTTGACATGGAGATGGCACCATGAGAGTGAAACATATGAATCTGTTGCACTAGTGATTCTCCTAAGGCTCCAGTCCCTTCCTAACTCACTCTTAGAAAATACTTGCTCCTATAACAGGAAAATTTGATTACCAGACCAAAGAAAAATTATACATGAATGGCTGCATTTCTTATATATTACCTACTTACTATTATCTATCTTTTCCTTACTCTCTGTTCACATCTTTCTCAGGTTTCTCAGATGAGAGACATCATGCGGCACTCAATTTTCTCTTATAGCACCAATTAAAATGGTGTATGTATGTATAATATCGAACTTCATTGGATTCTAAAAAGTCCACAAGTTATGCAAAAGGAGAGGAATCAATCTCTGCTGTAGATGAAGCTATTCCAGTGACTTAAAGAATGCCTGACATACAATATATACACTGTAAATATTGCTTTTGATTGTATTCAATAAAATTAATAAATGCCATTAACTAAATTTTTGTCATTGAATGTGACTATGTTTCAGTATTGAGGAAATTATGCTTCTAGTTTGTTATAGATCTTTTCTTTACACATTTTTCCAGCTACAGCATTCATGGTTTTATTTAACCTTAATGTCTTTTTGTATTTTTTTAGCACTAGAAAATATATTTCTGGAAAATATGGCTTAAGGAACATTTGATTTCAACTTTTGAATTTATTACATTAAATTATTTATTTGAAATTTATAGAATAATATGCTGCTACAGTGAAAATAAGAATGGATATATTTTTCCTTCTGCAACCAATTGTATATGGGGCTTTAACAGAAAAAAAAATATTTCTAAGTGTAAATAGAGGAAGTAGTGATAATATATTGTGGTGATTGTTCTTAGTCTTGAAATATACTTGCATATTTATGTATCAAAACACACATTTATATTTTAAGAATTTCATTCCACCTTTTCTTCTAAAAGATGTGCATATTTTATTATCTATTTTGCATATTCTGTATATAATCCAGTCTTGTCTGAAAACTACTGATTATGTATTTCATTTAATTTTACCTTTCCTTCTATTCCCACATATTTTAACACCCTTTGTGCAGGTGTGCTATAAAATCTAATGGATTCTGAAATTTTTATGAAAGTTAAGCTTTTCACATTTTTTTTTTGAAACAGGGTCTCACTTTGTAGTTCAGGCTGGCCCTGAGCTCACTATGTAGCCCAGGCAAGCCTTGAACTCAGCAATCCTCCTGTCTCTGCCTCCCGAGTGTTGGGATGACAGGCGTGATCCACCACACCCAGCAGCTTTTTACATTTTATCAGTAGTTATTGTTCTTTTAAACTTTCTTGAGATCCTCTACTAATGAAAAAAAATTAATGTGACTTTTAATTATAATGTGTCAGAAAAACAATACATAAAACTAAAAATTAAGTCAAGGATATCACATTTTAATATTAAAAGTTATTTAAGTATTTGTTTAATGATTATCTCCTAGGAATTATGGGACAGCTAAATTTGAAATTCACAAGATCATAGATTAACAAAAGGGGAAAAAAATGTTTGTTATATCAACCCCAAGAAGAAATCTGCATGTGTGCTGATGAAAATTACGGAGTTTAGTTGATGGGAATGTGCTCAAGGAACAGCTGAGTTCTCTCTGTGGTAACATCTACCTGAGGCACAAACATTATTATGGAAAATAAATTATTAACAAAACATTTCATAAATATTTGATGTAACTATTAGACTGTCAACACCATAGTGGCAGGATTTGTGTTTTATAATCCGTTCTTAGCTCTGAAATGAAAGGTGGTATCTGGTCCGTAAATGTTTGGTGAGTGAACTATCCACAAGTGACACATAAGTAAGTTTTCTAGGAAAAACTTTACTAGTTTGGGGAAGAGTGTGTATTGATTGAGGAAATTGCATACCATCTAAAACTAGGCACTAGCAATTTAACCCACAAGAATTATGATAATTTTGTGGCTGTTAGGTAACATTAGTTTTGAAACGGAAGCAAATGTTTGGACTGCATTTGCTTTGGGAACCTCAGCTACTTACTCCCAGTGTGCCGTAGGGGGCGAGCTCCCTCTCCCCGTGTGGTGCTCAGCCACAGCAGGGAGATGCCAGGGTCTTCTTCGGATGAAAGCTCAGGCTCTGAGACACAAAAGCAGGATTTCCAGTAGCTACAGAAGAGCCCGGTGATACAAAGTGAGTGGTGCTACTGACGACATTATGAAAAGCACTTCGGCCAATAGGAGTCCAAGGATTTTATGTGTCTGAAGTTCAGCTTCTCCTCTGCCGTTCGCTCCAAAGGCTGAAGTCCAGGGGTTGCCACGATACTCTCCCTAATCTGATTTTCCCGTGTTTCATCCTCTATTAAACCATCCAATAAAATATCCGTCCCTATGTTCTACCTCAGTTTCCGTCATGAAACGTGCATTTACAAAGTTGTTTCAAAAGAGGGTAGGAAGGAGGCGGCCAAAGGGTGAGAGCAGTGGGGTGTCAGGGGGGCTATGAGGAGGAAGCTAGTGATCAAAGTGTTCGATGTTTCGCCAAGAATGCAGGTGCACGTTGTAATGATACACGGCAGTGTGTGGTGATCACAGCTGATAATACTGTGTAAGATTCTCTACAGTTTCTAAGAGAATAGATTGGTTTTGTATTTGTGCTTGAGACAGCGTCTCTTTGTATAGTTCAGGCTGGCCTTAACTCACTTATATAGTCCACTCTGCCCTTGAACTTTGATGATTCTCCTACCTGGGCCTCCGAAGTGCTGGAATTATAGGCATGAGCCACCACACTCAATTTCTGAGAGATTTTAATGTCCTTGGCAAAAAAAGAAAACTAACAAATTGGGGTGGTGATACGCATGTTCTATAAAGTATATATGGATCAAAATATCAGTGTGCACCACAATTACATATAAAGCAATATGTGTCAATCAAGAATAATTTTTCTAAAATGCTGGTACCGAACGTGTCCCCTGAAGCAGACACTCAGGGTCAGTTCTGGAATCAGACCTTCCCTTTGAGTTTGAAATCTATAAGCAAAGCTCGGTGCTGTTAGGAATGCGGTGGCCAATGTTCAGGCAGATTTTCACCTGGGCAGAGTAGAATAAAGCCCACTACAAGGAGCTTTGGACTAGCAATATTAATGTGACATTGGCTGATATGGGAACTGAGCTTTATGGAAATTTGAAAGATTCCTGGTTAAAAATACAACAAGAAAATAAAAACTGTAGTCAAACAAAATAATTGTGCCCAGGACTGAGATCTGAGAAATTCTGATATTTAGAGGATGGGTAGGAAAAAATATAGAAAACAGCAATGGAGAAGATGCATCGGAATTTTTAGAATGTTAAAGAATAAAATGTCTCTCAAAACAAATGAAGTATATTACAAGACAAGATGATGAAACTAGGAAAATTAATAAATTAATGAGTGAATATTAGCAATTATTCTTTCTAGCCTAGAGGTCACTATCTATCTATCTATCTATCTATCTATCTATCTATCTATCTATCTATCTATCTATCATCTATCTAATCAACTTAATATTGTACTTCCTGGGGATTCTCCTGGGGAAAGCAGATTAAAGCTCAGGTCGATACAGAAAGAATGCTAACTTTTCTGCATTTTCTTACAATACAAATGCACTCACTGTTGTTGGGAAATTTAACTTAGCCCTAAACAATGATTTTTATCAAGAAAGATTTGCAGATATGGAAATGTTTGAACAGACTTGAATATTCATGGGTTGAGGCTTTGGAACAGGAGTGTAGAAGGAACAGAAGATGAATAATGGAAGAAGCTGGACCTTTGGAAATGGAAGAATGGATTGGGCTTTGCTTGGATCAGGGACCTGCCGAAAGTGCCAGTGCTGGTATATTTTCAACTGCACATCACAAAGTGAATTTCAAACAGAGAGGAGCTCCTGGGTCAGATTTTTTGGATATGAATCTGCATTCCCTGCTCTGCCTCTTGCTAGCTGTATAATTTGGGAAAGTTACCTAGACTTCTCTCTGTCAGTTTCATCATTAAGTAACATTAGAAGATGGAGTGAACTGTTTAAAGACTAAGCCAATGTATTATAACAACTCTTAATAAAGTGTTCAAGATATGTTAGCAAATATTGCAATTCCTTTCTTACCCAAGATATACATTTTGAGGATTTTTAGATAAAAGAAAAAGAACACATTTTAAGATAAAGAAAGAAAGAGTGGCTGGAGAATAAAAAGAAAATATAACTTGGTAGTTGGACAGTTCCAAGGGCCACTGAAGTTGACAACTGTGAATCTATAATTTAATCAACTCTCTCAGTGTATATTTTCCACATTTATGTGAAAAAAATTATCTGTGAGAACCTACTATGTACACAGATTTGGGATTCCTTTCCATCCAAGAAATATTGTTAGAAGCTTCATAAATATTACCTTATTTAAACCTCAAGACAAATTGTTATGTAAAAAGCAAATAAATACAAATTACTTTTCCAACAAATATGATTACTAATAATGGATATCTCAAAAAGTGTATGTTCTAAAGCAGTCCCTTCATTGTCATCCACTGAAACTTAAAACACAGCATTGTCTGTCCGCTATTGAGCAGCCAGGGCTTCCTTTCCAGGTGTAGAGGTGACACCAGGCCTCCCCAGCACTCAGGACACGCACCCTGCTCATGCATGTGAGGCAGATCTTTACTTCCTGCTGTGTCTCTGACCTCCCACACTGCCTTCCAGCGTGGTGTTCCAGCAACACCAGTCTTTCTGTGCCTTAAGTATTGAAAAGGTATGTGTCAAGCTTGGGGTTAGAAAACATCGTCTCTCTAAAGTTACGGCAAAAATTCAATACAGTTGAAAGGATCACTGAAATATGTAGAAATTAATGAAAAGAAATAAAGAAATTAGGGGCCGGAGGGTTAGCTCAGTGGTTCCGGCGCCTGCCTCGCAAGCGTAAGGACCTGAGTTTGATCCCCGGTTACCACATATAATGCTGGGCGTGGTGGCTCACGCCTGTAATCCCAGCACTCGGGAGGCAGAGACGGGAGGATTGCTGAGTTCGCGGCGGCTTGCCTGGGCACCATAGTGAGCTCAGGGCCA